>JABXWE010042980.1:0-12099 GCA_014611495.1 Limonius californicus | reverse complement strand
ATTAAAAGGAAATTAAGGGTAAGTCTGTTCGTTACGAGGCAAGGTTTTAGGATAGCACTTGAACAACCGTTTTGAGGAAAATAACTCTACTGTTGAATAAAGATGATATGAACAGTTTCCAGTATGGGAAAGTCCAGGGAGGCAGTCGCGTCCACTTATTTGATATTCTTCTTGTAGGTGTCTTACCATGTAGCTAGAGTCGTCTTCATCGGAGGCTATCATTGCCTGGTCGTTCGCGAATAGTAAGGTATAAAGCGTTTCCTCGCCCACCGGTATCCCCATGCCCCCCCTACACTTCCTTTTCCATTTCAAGAGCCCAGCGTAGTCCGTTACCGACTTGACAGTCGTTTGCCCACTTTCACTTCACTGCTACATCCAGTATATAAATTTCTAACGGCATTAATGTAGAGCTTATTGACACCGTTTCTTCCCATGCTGTCCCACAGCTTCTCTAATGGGATCGTGTTATAAGCTTTTTGAAGATTTATGAAAGTAAGGTGAACCGTTCTTCCACGGATTGTTAGTTTTTCAGTGAAGTTTTTCAATGTAAATATTCCATCTATGCAGGAACGTCCTGGTCTGAAGCCATTTTGTTCCTCCGATTCTTATACTTCCACTTCAAGTCTACTTTTTAACACTCTTCCATACAGTCTTGCCGTTGTGCACATAACACTAATTCCTCTATAGTTTCGGCAATCTTTCCTATTACCTTTTTGTATATAGATGATATTATCGCTTTTCACCCCTCCTGTGATACCTCGTCTCCATCTAGGCATTTGTTATGGTTGTATGGTCATCTTTTTGAACAGTATATCTGGCGCAGGCTTTAGGAGTTCAATATTTATGTTTCCCAGACCAGGGGCTTTTTTCTAAGGCTTTTTTAATCTCCATTTTATGTACCTCTATTACGTATCCTTCTCTTGCTGGTGCGCCTGTCTGTGACTCCGTCTTCATAAACTCTGGCCCATCTTCCGTTAACAAATTCACGTAGTATGCTTTCCATTCCTCTACACTTACTAGACTAACCCCTGCTTTGTCCTTATTTTCTCTTCTTAGCCCTTTAAGGATTTTCCTACCAACGTTAAATACATACTATTAGTAACAGTAATAGAAGACCCATTAAATGTTTAAAATGCTGGAGTTTTTTTTTTATATGTGGTTCTGCTTTCGGGCATAATAAAATAATTGCACATATCACAAATTAATTTTAGATATCAGAAAATAATTTAGCATATCGAAAATGTATTTCACATATAATTAATACGTTGGCATAAAGACAAAGTAATTAAGAAAAGGAAGGTTTAATTTCATGCTTTTATATTTCACTGCTTGATACAAAATTATTAAGTTAACCAAATAATTTCAGTTGTACAATATAAATAAAACAATACTTTGAATCTACCACAAAGAATTATTTGCAGCTTCAACTACACCACCGACAATAGTTAAACAACTTTCATTACGATCTACATTGCAAGACATTCCAATACAGACCAACCTACCTGCATTCGAATCGTCCCCAGAACACGCCAACTTAATATTTTCAGAGGGCGAAGCCCCGCTGCTGAACAGCACCGAACCAGAACCCGACGAACTTGCAACATCCCCGCCGTACATCAAAGCGCCGCTGGAAGATCGTTCGAAATACGAAAAATTAACCCAAAATCTTTACGACATTAGTTCGGAAAACAGTTCCAACGATGAATCCAACGTAAAGGCAGCGGACAAAGTCACGAGAAAGAAACGCAAAATTAAGAACTTACCTGAAAAGCTACCAATCGTGCCGATGGTTAAGAGTCTCATTTCTGATAGAGTCAACAAGAGTGGCAGTGAGAAGCGTGTTAAGATTAACGAAAAAGCAAAGAAAGGCGCGCATCGTCATCGATCAAAGGAGCAAAAGGATGTGGATGTTGAGTCTGACGACTCCATCGGCTCCGCCAGCGACTTGAGGATTGATGAGGATGCTGTAGAACCGGAAGCTGTTAGTAAGGCTGACGCCCTCAGCGAAACCATAAGCGAAAGCATAAGAACTTGTGGGTCGTCCGCCTACCATGCAGAATGCGAAAGTATGGCTACGCATGAAGAAGACTGCGTGAGTAGAATGATTCGAATACAAAAGAAACAAGAGAAAGTAGAAAGTGCTAAGCTTCAAACTGAAGATGCGCTGTTTGTTGGGCATCAGTACGGGGAAAGACCCCTTTTACTCGACGACGAACTAGACTCTGACTGTGAGATAAAACAGGAAGGCTCGAAATGGAGCATCGATAAAGCGTCCAAGAAACCGGATTTGTGGATTGAGCCCAAAAGCAGTTTGGACGAAGCTGATGACGTGTTTGCTTTGGCTCCGTTTACCAGAAGCAAGAGTAGGAATTCGAAATCGAAAGTAGAACTTTCACTGCAAGTTGATGCCTTTGAAGTGTCTCCTGAAAACGTTGATAATCCAAATTACTGCCCAAACGAAGTGCAACCGGTAATACCTCAAAGTCCTCAAGATTTGATGACTTCAACACCATCTTTCGCCCAAGTCGAATTTCAAGCTTTCGATGACGAAACTGTGTTTGAAAATCAGTTTGTAGAAGGCTCCGATATGGGTAACGCGAATTCAGATGCCTTCAGTAGTTTGAATCCCTTTCTGGATACAAGCAATAATTTTGTAACCACAACCGCGAACACCGTAATTCAGAGCACTTCCAATTATGGAACTGTTACAGTTAATTCTAACATTGTCAACATCGAAATTCCTCCTTTGACAACGCCTTACTTCCCTTCGCAACAGTTTCCTGTCAATTTTTTCGCCAATCAGCAGCAGCCTTTCAACTTGTACGAGAACGTTAATAGAGTGAAGGAGAACTTGAACACCGATCCATCGAATTTCAGCCTTGAAGCACACAAGTATTTCAGCGAACAACTAGAGAATACGCAAAAATCGTACACAACTGAAGAGTTCAGGTTTTCTCGAACGCCACATTTTGGAAATCAGCAGTTCTTACAGTCGGAAGAAGCCGCGAGTGTCACCAAGCATTCGAAGGAGGAAGAGGATTCTGAACAACTTGATTATTTCCAAAGCAGTGCCAATTCAGAGCCGTCTGTAGAGACGTACAAGTCCAAGAAGGACCGCAAAAAGGAAGGCAAGTGCAAGTACTACCTTATTGAAGAGAGAACTTCTGATGACAGTTCGAACATCGAACAAATAAAGCCGGGAAAGAGTGGGAAAAGCAATAACACATACAAGAAAGTGAGCAGCAAGACTAAGAAACTAGGGAGCAAAATAAAAATTCAAGCAGGGTTTAGTAATATGAGCTTCGAAGATTTTCCTTCCGACGAGGGAGAGAAGAAGACGTCTGTGATGCCTTTCGAGGTTCTACGCGAATCCGAGCAGGAAGAAAAGAAATATGGCAGCTTGAAGAGGATGAGCAATCCTTTCTCTTGAGGAAAGTCTACTATT
Organism: Limonius californicus; assembly: GCA_014611495.1. NCBI lineage: Eukaryota > Metazoa > Arthropoda > Insecta > Coleoptera > Elateridae > Limonius > Limonius californicus. The sequence goes on along the minus strand of JABXWE010042980.1, from coordinate 8,654 downwards.
TTTAGGTCTGTTTATAAAAGTATTAAAGAATCGGACTAGGTGTGAAAATTTTAAATTTTGTGCATGTTTGTTTGTTTAAGTAACGAAGAATCCAAGGTAAAAGTTCAAAGTTCGGCGGAAATTGATGTCAATTCAAAAATATACACAGAGTAACCACAACCTTCTAAACATAATGTATGATTCAATAGGGAAATAAAGCCAAGGCAAAATGGCGGCGGTATATTCCAGCTAATTAAATTTGCTTAATGATAAGAGTTTCTTATACAGTATGGTTAAAAAAAACTGATAAGGGTTCACCTGTGAGAATCAAAACGTGTGTATTTACTTAAGCCATACAGTTTATAGCATTTACTGCAATTATTCAAAGTTTAATTCAGTTAAGACTTATTATTCTTTGGTCTAGAACACGAAATATTTACTTTTGAATGCAGGGATTACAATCATCCTATAAGTTTCTTAAAGCCGTCGTTTGAATTACTTGACAAACCTTGATGGATTATATACAACCTCGTTCCGGATGTTTAATAGACGCACAGACTGTCTTAAGGCGGTTTAGGTATCACTGCATTGGAGTTTTTGTTTCATATCTTAAAAAACAATATTCCACAAATAATGGGTTGTGCCCAAGCACAATTAGATAGATCTGAAAAAATGCACATTACACTTGCTTTTTTTTTATATTAAAACATGATTAATAAATAAAAATTTATAAACCATTGTAGCTCAAAATACAAACAAATCAACTTTTGCACCAACCTTATTCCACTGCCTTCTAACCTAACTTTTGAATCTCTGCATATACTTACGAATTTTATTCTTTATGAAAACTTTTTTTTATGGAGAAAACCATATTTGGTTTAATGTATTCTTCCCTTTTTTTACAAACTTCATTATTTAGATTGAATATTGTTAACTTTTTAGATATAACGCCAAAACTGTAATGTAGCGATAGCTAAACCTTAAGGCGGCATGTGTAACTTTAATAATCATTTTGAAAGAACTTTTAAGAATTCCATCCAGGTTTATCAAGCAATTTAAACGTTGATTTTTACCAGGATAGGAAAGAATTTAAGAACCTTACACGATGACCCGGATCCCGCTTGGACGTTAAGTTATGCTTTCAGAAATAAATATTTTTTATTCTAGACTAAACATTTAACTGTAGCAACTATAAAGCCAAAACTTCAATGTAGCGATAGCTAGACCGTAAGGCGACCTGCGCAGCTGCTGTAATCATATTGAAAGAACTTCTAAGAGTTTCATCCAAGTTTATCAAGCAATTTAAACGCTGATTTTTACCAGGGCTTGGAAGAATTTAAGAAATTTACATGAAAAGTGCGACCCCTGTGGACGTGAAATTTTATTTTCAAAAATAAATATTTTTTATTCTAGACTAAACATGTAACTGTAGCAACTATAAAGCCAAAATTTCACTGTAGCGATAGCTAGACCGTAAGGCGACCTGTGCAGCTGCTGTAATGATATTGAAAGAACTTCTAAGAGTTTCATCCAAGTTTATCAAGCAATTTAAACGCTGATTTTTACCAGGGCTTGGAAGAATTTAAGAAATTTACACGAAAAGTGCGACCCCTGTGGACGTGAAATTTTATTTTCAGAAATAAATATTTTTTATTCTAGACTAAACATGTAACTGTAGCAACTATAAAGCCAAAACTTCACTGTAACGATAGCTAGACCATAAGGCGACCTGCGCAGCTGCTATAATCATTTTGAACGAACTTCTACGAGTTTCATCCAAGTTTATCAAGCAATTTAGACGCTGATTTTTACCGGGGTTTGGAAGAATTTAAGATATTTACACGAAGAGTGCGACCCCTGCGGACGTGAAGTTTTGTTTTCAGAAATAAATATTTCGTCTTCTAAACTAAACAAATAACTGTAGTAATTAAACAATGGATTGATAACTATTACATAATTGTAGTAAATGTACGGTTTAAATGAAGACATACGTTTTGATTTTTGGTTTTTCATAGCCAACTTTTTGTTGGTTATACTGTATAAAAACGGTTAAAACATTCATTAAATACAGTGGCGTAACTGACGGGGTGCCCCGATGTAAAGAGAAAAATAAAGAATTAGGGAAAATATCGATTTCGTCATTAGTGCTGAAACAAATTATTTTATAAGCCAAAAAAAGATTGTATGTAGAAAAAATTGTGCTCTAAACAAAAATTATGTGCGTCAGTGAAAACTTCTACTCGTTCACAATAGATGACACTCACGCTAGCACCTGCTGATTCTATGGGCTCAAGGTTTAAGGGAGATTGTGGTTGACATATGATGCGTGAAGGTATGCAAGCCTGATTTGTTGAATCATAAAGGTTTACTATGACTTTAGTAAAATAATTTGAGTCATGATTATAAATAACTAACTTCTGCTTATTTTTATTGATGCAGGTAGTAAAATTGGGGTATTTTTACATCGAGTAGTGTGTTATCTAACATTTCCACTGCACTTTGAATGTGTATAAATTAAAAAATGCTAGTATGAACATTGGCCCTTTTGTACTTGTAAAAAAAACAAAAATCTGAGGGAGATGAAGGGCATGGTAGTCGAGATCGACGTCTTCAAAATAAAGGGCGCCTTAATTGCTTCTACGAAGGAGTTCGCGAAACATTCGTTACGCCACTGATTGCATACCTAGTTTTTCGTTCAAATAGGTAGCCTTTCTCAGTATTTCTCATTGAATCATTACAATTTATTCACTAATAGTGTGGTTCTTGTAAGAAAGACCATATTCTTAATTAAATGAGGACCAAAGTCGGGTGAATGCGATGGCCATGTATTGTCTAAATTGTTGGTTAAAGCAGCATTCCCAAACATTTGTTAATTACTTTCATTTGTCAGTAAAAGTTAATTGCCAAAGTAAAAACCTAAACGTTTTTCCCCCCACACTTTTTCCGGCATATTTTCAGCGTCCCATACAATTATACATTGAATTAGGACAGGAATCAAAATGTTTTAAAAGTTAAATTTTTGGTTAAACAATATTTTCTATTTTATTTAGATATATTTCAACGTGCATAACCTCACATTAGGTGTATAAATGATCCCATTTTGAACTTTTTCCTTGAGGTTGATGTAATACAATTGTAGTTACGAACAAAATGATCCACACAAGAATTGTGTTTCAAAATCTTCATTATTGGCAGCCTAATTCATACCATTGTACATTTTAAAATACTTTTCTTAAGTTTAAAACTAGTCATAAATAAAAGCAGCATTTAGTTTTGCTGTATTTATACAAATTTTTAAATATTTTTAACTAAAATTAATTATTCTTTTACTATGCACACTTTCCTAATTCGGTACGCCTCAAACATTCCAATTTGATTCAAATCTGTACGTTACATCTGACAGGATCATCGGTTAAATTTCAGTAATTTCTATTTAGGTCAGGTTAAATTTCACCAACTTAAACTGATTTAAGTGTGGCAAAATTTCAGCAGCCCAACCTAAATTAGATGCGGTTAAGCTGCGGCAATTTTAAGTTAGGTTAGGTTAAATTTCATCAACCTAAACTGATTTAAGTTTGGTAAAATTTCAGCAGCCTAACCTAAGTTAGATGTGGTTAACTTTCAGCAATTTTAAGTTAGGTTAGGTTATATTTCACCAACCTAAACTGATTTAAGTTGGCAAAATTTCAGCAACCTAACCTAAGTTAGATGCGGGTAAGTTTCAGCAATTTTAAGCTAAGTTAAGTTGGGCTAAATTTCGGCAACCTAACTCCGAATTAGTTAGTTTAAGTGTCAACAACCTAATCTAAATTAGATGGGGTTAAATTTCAGCTGCTTTAAGTTGGGTTTGGTAAAATTCCAGGAGTTTGAAGTTGGGTTAGGAAAAAAATTAAGCAGCCTAAGCTAAATTATGTTATACTAAATTTCAGCAACCTAACTCCATGTTAGGTTAGTTTAAATGTAAACAACTTGATCTAAGTTAGATGAGGTTAAAATCAGCAGCTTTTTTAAGTTAAATTTAAGTTCAGCAGTTAATTTAACGTTAGGTTAAATTTCAGAAATCTATCCTGAGTTAAAGTTAAATGTCAACAACTTAACCGGTGTTCAAATCTAAGTTAGATGAGTTAAATTTCAGTAGCCTTAAGGTATGTAAAATGTTAGCAACCTTGCATAAGTTAGGTTAGGTTAAATGTCAGCAATCAACACTGATTTAAGTTTGGCTTTAATCAACAACCTAATCAGAGTTAGGTTAGTTTAAATTTCATCAACCTAATGTAAGTTAAATTGGATAAAATTTCAGCAGCTTTAAGTTGAATTAGGTCAAATTCCAGCAACGTAATCTAAGTAAGTTAGGCTAAATTTTAGCAACCTAACTCCGGGTTAGGTTAGTATCCATTTTTTAGCTCCCTAACGTAAGTTATGTTGGGTTAAATTACAGCAACCTAATCTAAGTTAGACGGGGTTAAATTCCAGCAGCTTTAAGTTCTGCAGTTAAGTTAAAGTTAGGTTAAAATTCAGTAACCTAACCTGAATTAAGTGAGTCTAAATTGGGCAACCTGGCCGGTGTTAAACTAGGTTACATTTCAGCAACCTAATCTCAATAGCTGGGCTAAATTTTAGTAGCCCTGTGTTGGATTACTTAAAATTTTACGCATCCTAACGTAAGTTATGTTAGGTTAAATTACAGCAACCTAATCTAAGTTAGTCGGGGTTAAATTCCAACAGCTTTTAAAAATTAAATTTATGTTCTGCAGTTGAGTTAAATTTCAGTAACCTAACCTGAGTTAAGTGAGGCTAAATTGGAGAACCTGGCCGGTGTTAGACTAGGTTGCATTTCAGCAACCTAATCTCAATAGATTTTACTTAACGTAAGTTATGTTAGGTTAAATTACAGCAACCTAATCTAAGTTAGACGGGGTTAAATTCCAGCAGCTTTAAGTTAAATTTAAGTTCCGCAGTTAAGTTAAAGATAGGTTACAATTTAACAAACTAATCTCAATATGGAGCTAAATTTTAGTAGCCCTATGTTGGGTTACGTAAAATTGTAGCCGCCTAACGTAAGTTCGGTTAAGTTAAATTACACCAGCCTAATCTAAGTTAGTCGGGGTTAAATTTCAGTAACCTAAGCTGAGTTAAGCGAGGCTAAATTGGGCAACCTGGCCGGTGTTAGACTAGGTTGCATTTCAGCAATCTAATCTCAATAGATGGGGCTAAATTTTAGTAGCCCTATGTTGGGTTACGTCAACTTTTAGCCACCTAACGTAAGTTATATTAGGTTAAATTGCAGCAACCTAATCTAAGTTAGTCGGGGTTAAATTTCATTAACCCAACCTGAGTCAAGTGAGGCTAAATGGGGCAACCTGGCCGGTGCTATACTAGGTTACATTTTAGCAACCTAATCTCAGTAGATGGAGCTAAATTTTAGTAGCCCTATGTCGGGTTACGTAAAATTGTAGCCGCCTAACGTAAGTTCGGTTAAGTTAAATTACAGCAGCCTAATCTAAGTTAGTCGGGGTTAAATTCCAACAGCTTTAAGTTCTGCAGTTAAGTTAAATTTCTGTAACCTAACCTGAATTAAGTGAGGTTAAATTTGGGCAACCTGACTAGAGTTAAACTAGGTTAAATTTCACCGACCTAATCCAAGTTAGGTTAGATTAAATTTCAGCAGCTTTAAGTTAGAACGTAAATTTCAGCAACCTAACGTAAATGAGGTTAAGTCAAATTTCAGCAACCGAAGCTAATTTAGGTTAGTTTAAATTTTAGCATACTAACCTAACTTCTTAATTCTCGTGTCAGATGTGGAAAAATTTTGAATTTTTTGGGGTGTAGCGAATCGTGCATTCACACATTACATTTTTCAGAAATCATTTATTTCGTCCAGCAAATATTTTACAGCAAACTATGTGTTTTAATGTGTTGGTGCTCCAGGTACGACCACCCATGAAGAATGGATTTTGCTGGAAGTACTGTTTTAATTACGAATACCCACCTTTGTTGTACTTTATTTGTATATTTTGTTGAGTTTCGACTTGTTGTTCTCCATGTAACATGTTAATTAGTGTCTATTTATTTGTAATTTTAGTCTCGCGCCAGCGAGATGCGAACTGAATCATCTCTTTGTGTAAAGTTGTAGCATGAGAAGGTTGGTCTCGTTTACACAACTGCATTGTATTTAGTTCCTCCTCATGTTATGACACTACGTTGGGTAACGAAACCAGCAGCATTAACAGGCATTTATTTCGTAATGTTTTAGAATTTGGCCTGCACAAAAATAATTAATGTAGGTGCCTTCCACTGGGAACTGCCGTTTCATTTTAATGTCCTCACTATCCAACAGGTATTTTCCGATTTCACTTACACTCAATAATAGAAATAACCGCAATATTTTGTAACATATCTAATCATTGATGAGGACCGAAGGGGGATGTTAAAGTGAAATTGCAGGGTATTCCCCCATTTCAAATGATGTTTTAAAGAAGACAAAAAATTCATTCCTATTGTCAGCATTTAAAGTAGAGCATGAATCAGCCAATGCTTCAATCGAATATAGTTAATTGTACAATCATTGGTCATTTTAAGCTTTTAATACCAAAGTTTTATCCCTAGGTATTAAAATAGTGAAAAGAGAGATTAAAAACCTTGTAGCTGCTACATTTTAGTCAATTATATTTCAGAATAATGCTGTAACTGAATCTCTGAATGCTTTGAACAATTAGAGATGCATTATTGTGGCGTTATTAGTGATATAAAAGTATAATAATTAGTCATACCTACCATTAATATATAAAAAAGTTTATTTATGGCAACTGTTTACAAAATAGTAATATATAAATATTGTTACATTCCTTATTGTGCATATAAGTATAAAAAATTAGCTTATGTAGTATTTAAAAAGTAATTGCACTTTTTATTATTTTGTATGTATACGTCATTATGGAATGCATATTTAAATCATTATACCCAGTTCTTCAGAATTGTTGTTTTCTTTTATTTAACAATTAAATCAATACATACACGCCTTCGTCTTCAACATATTTAATCCTTCAATAATTAGTTGTGATAAGGCAGGAGCATTAATTGACAAATATTTCTGCCATCTTGGTGATAACAACCCTTTATAAGGACAAATAATTTGTACTAAATTGGAAATACCTTATTTTACAATTGCACTATTATTAATTCGTTTGTCAAGTAAAATAGTGAAACTAATAGGGTTTAAAACGCTTAGAGCCTAAAGTAGATACAACACTATGGCTTAAGATAAATATCAAGATGTAGTTCCTAAAATGATCAAAGTAAAATTGATAAACATACAGAAAACCGTACAAGGTGTTAAGCAATTCATTGACCAGAATTAAAGCACTTGCCGAAAATACAATATTTTTTATCAAATATCTTGTTAAAAATACAGGAATTTAATCAAATTATCTAGTAAGATTAAAAAGTATTAACTACCAGTTACTTAAGAATCAAAATTTAGGCATATGTGGTATTTAAATGCTAAACTAGTAGCTGTCGAAACTAAAAAAACAATTCTATTTGTACTAAACTCTATTTGTTGAGCATTGAGCTAGAACGTAAACAAACGCACGTGTTTGACTCACCCGAGCGCGCGCTGTGATTGGTCTACGCTATATAACGCTAATGCCTCATTACTTAAGGAGTAATTGACGCTCAAAACCTTTACTTTGCACTCGTAATTATCGGGTTAAGTTTGTGTGCTTTTTGAGCAGTGCTTATCGGTTTTCGGAGCGTTTTTATAGTGCCTAAAATGGAGCAAGTTGTTCAAGAAACGTGTAATCGTAGGGGGCGTCCTACTACTTTAAATGAAAAACAATTAATAGTAAAATTGTATAATTCGACGTTAGAAGAAAATCCTGAGATTTTACTGACCGACATTGTACAATTTGTTGCTAAAACAGTGGGTGTTAGTGTTGCAACAGTAAAAATATTTTTTTCCACTACTAGTAGTAGAAGATGCCATTATTTATGTCGTTTTCGGGTTAAGAAGATGAATTTCTCTCCTAGTAGGAGATAATTTTTCATTAGCTCCTACTAGGAGATAAAAAAAACAATTGACGATAGTGACATTCCTTGATACATTTTTACGTTGATGACAGCTACAAAATTTGTTGGTTAATTTAGTAAATTTTGGAAATCACAAAGAAAAGTAATCGTTTTTTAGTAGGAAAGAACGTTAGAAAAGCGTTAAATTTCGCGCCACGACCGGATAATAATAGTAATTTGTCGTACTGGATTTTCCCAGCTTCTTTTCTAATTTCGGGAGGAGTACAATCACCATCATCTTCCATTTTAACAAATCGTACAAATAATAAAATTAAAAGTAAAGTCAATGTCAAATTTCAGTTGTTTTCTGTGAAAAACTACCTTGATACTTATTGGATCGCTTTTAACTCAAAAGAAATGCAGAAATTATTGTTGGAAAATTCGTTAAATGTTCTAGTAGTGGAAAAAATAATATATAAACCACGGTACAGAAGCTTTTTCTTAGCCTCACAACTTATTCCCCTCGATGCTGCGCATCTCGGGATCATAATAATGTTCGGCTAAGAAAAATTGCTTCTGTACCTTGGTGTATAATTACTATTAAAGGAGTTTCGGGATACCAAAACTTTGTCTTCTCTAATATCTCCCGGAGTTAGAAAAAACTTTTA
>JABXWE010042978.1:0-11303 GCA_014611495.1 Limonius californicus | reverse complement strand
ACACCTTTAATGAATGAGCAAATTGAGCTCATAAATTCCCCGCTATTGGAAGTTTTGGAATAGAAGACCTGAGCCAAGCCCAAAACCAAGATCCAGTGTGCTGTTACCCAAGCAACTACAAATGTTTACTTCATTAAATGCTTTTGATAATGACATATTGTATGTCGAAATACGTATAAAGCCAAAATAAAAATAAATACCTGTTGAAATTGCCTTTTATTATTATTAATATATTAAGTTTAATATTTTTCTGATCTGCATACAACTCAATTCTTGAGAACATTTAGAAGAATTAAAACTACAGCAAAATTGTTCCAGATGCTAACAAATTAATAATTGAATCGAGTTTGGTTTTGGTTGCAAAGCTATTAAGAAACTACACAAAATAAATTGTTCAAAATTACATAAACAGCTATAGCGTAGTTGAAGTGTTGGCATAGTCTTGAATTTAAAATTCTTCTAACGCGAGGAACATTCACGTACGGAAACATTTATGATAATGAAAACCAATTTCCATAGAATTATTTACAAAATAATGGATGTATTGAAAATCCTGCCCAATATTATATTTAATGATTGTCATTGCCAGTATTAAGAATGTATAATTCATTTTGGTCATTTTGAAGTTCTGGCCGTGCGTTGAGTTCTGGTATGTTTTCGACGCAGATAACATTACATTTTTAAACACTTCTGCAAGAAAACAGAACTACCAACAGAAAAAAAGTTGTAATTATATTAATAGAAATTAATTGTTTAATTCAAATTCTGGCCCCGGTGTTTAGTTTGAGTATTATTTGCTGTCTAGGAAGAACTGGTTTAGCCTTAGGTTTGAAATTGTTTGTGACAGAAATAATGAAAATAATAACAAAATTCCAGGCATTACAGCTTTTACCTGACTTTCAAATTGTTGTTCTTGATTTCGTAAGTAATATATATTTCCAAAAAACTTCATGAAAATATAAAGCTATATCCAAAATATTCTTAGGAATAAGTTATTAGTTATTTGTGTAAGAAGGCCAAGAAGTTATATTTTTCGTGCCGTTTATTCATGTACCAAAGGTTAGGGAAATAAACTATCCAAGGGAAGAAGAAACACTTTCTTCCTGTGCTTCACATATTATTTTTTCTAACATCGAAAATAACTTTAAATAGAAACCTCATTTACTACATTTATTTTTTACCGAAAGTTATCGTGACGGCGACGATGGTACGGTAGCCTGTATGCGCGACGTTTATTTTTATTGAACGCATCCTGTATGCGCGACGTTATTTAGATTTCTACAAATGCAGCTATAATCCGATTCTTCACACTGTTAAGTTCGGAGAAAAGGACGGAAGTCAGGCTCCAGCTCTCGACTTGAGTGTTACGCAGATTTAAAATAACCCCCGGGCGTCGAAATCAGTATAATTTACCAATAGGTAATTACTTTCGCTTTGTGCGGTACCTTTTGCGGTACATCCGAAAAAGGGGAATAATATTCGGTTTCCCGAAAATTACGAAAATATCGTTTAAAGTACGGATTTGGGAAATTTCGTCGTATGACGCAATATTGAAAAATCTGCCAAGAGCAAGAGGTTGCCAGAAAAGCTAACAGTAAAAACTCCACCACTAAACCCAGGGAGTGACTCAAGCTTTACAACTACACCTGAAGGACCAACTTTTTCAGCGAAAAAGGTAAATGTTCAAAATTTTTATTAGCTACGCTTCAGCTGTTCCATTCAGTTTACCGAGGGGGAAGGGTTTCTATTTTGTATGTTTCATACGAAGAACTTTAGAGATATATTAAAATAATACTGCGTGTACAAGGCCTTCTTGCAGTATCTTTTTTCAGGTATTATCAACTTATATTTAATTGTATTTTACAAAACTAACCCCCCTTCCTTCGCTGAGCTCCCCTAGGGATGCCGTCATTTGTGTGTTACAATTCCGTTTAAGCCCTTGGCAGACTAAGGCGCGGATTGTAAACAAACATTAAACAAACAAAAACTGTCTGAAGACATGGTGGAAATGGCAAGAAACGTTTCTCTAAATCTCCTACCAGAAAAATTTCAAACGAAGTCTGTTATTTGCCAATTTTTTGAGTAATGAAAACATTTTTCCTTCCTTGGGAATAATAAATATCCTCCCGTGAATTGTCTACTTTTAGCTATTCGTTTGGGTGAACCAAAGCTAACTTTCTGTTTTCGTGTTATAGAACAAAATTTATACATCTGTTACGAACTTCAGGATTAATCTATTACATTTAAGGGCCATATTGGCTTTTGGAAAACATGAAGGAAAGGAAATTTTAGATAAAGTACCGGTAAAATGGTAAAATTCATTTTAACAATACGATCTTCAATTTTTTGAAACAGCTCAGTTTAGCTAACCTTCTTGTCTAATACGCTAAATTGTAATTTAAAAATTGCAAACTAATGAATGTCTACAAATCATTAAGAGACACTTCTTTGCAGTAGAATACTTTCATATCAAGTCAAACATTCTTTACACAGACTAAAACCCGTCATAATTGTGAAAGTCTTATCGTGAGATTCGCTCAGTCCACTTCAGTTTTAAATAAACTTACCGACATTAGTTGCGCCAATGAAACTATGTTGTTTATATTGCCATTGAACTCCCATAATAAACGTTCCACAATATTGTGAAGAATTATATATCCATATTTTTGTTAGGAAATATAATTGTGAAAACATAGACAACTTATTTACATAATAAAAGCACATTTTAGACACCTTAAAATATTATATAAATGATTTTCTAAATAACTGGCCGAATACAGAATGTGCATGGCAGCTCCATTAGCAGAGCGCCTGGTTTCCGGACAAAACGCCAATTTTGAGTTAGATTCCATCCCCAGCACTACCACGGCAGCGTACAAAAATCTTATGCTGCAACCCACCACATACAATCCTCTAATCCTGTCAGACACCGTGGAGCCTTAATAGCAAAACCCCTCTCCGGAATGTCTGTCTTTCGAATTTGATATTAAAGCTACAGATTTTCCGTATTTTTAACATAGTGCTAGGGAGAAGCTAGGAGTTGAGAAAAGGCCGGTGCCCAGAAGTGGAACTATTGAAGCGTAGGCGAAACAATTGTTTGTTTAAATAAAAAAGTGTAGATTAGAGAAGGAAAAATGCTCATAATAGACTGCAATTTCAAGGCTCTTCTTTACATCAAGCACTCGAGTTTAATTTTATGCATCTCTTTATTGTACTCCATATCCACAAATTATATTTAAATCGGTACAACATACGTTGAGTTCATGCGTAATGAGTTAATGACCAAATTTAAATAAATTCGCCGACTTCTTCCCATCAATACAATCCTTATTTAACTTACAGTGTATACAACCAGCATGTTGTTCAAGATGAACTGACATTTTCAAGACTGCTGCCGTCATTTCTGATTCATCCTCCTTTGATTCCCTCTTTCTATACCAGTTTGTGGTATTTTTGTGGATACACCCCGTCTCTTGTATCCTACAATGACATACTTCCTTCGTCGTACGACTCTGATCACATTTCCTCTTTTATGATCTACTCGTACCCTTGCTTGAATAAACGAATTTTATATTCTCCCATCTGCAGTGCGCCCTCTACACCTTTTCGTTGTAAATGGGCAATAATCGCCCTCTTACTCGCTCCCTATTAATTTACCCCTGATTATTAAGTACAAATAATGATCTTCCCATTTAGTGCCGGAATGAAAATCAGAGCTAATTTTCAAAGAGATCATCAACCCTTCTGTAAAATCAATATAAGGCGGTGGCGTAAGACAGACCGCTTTTTGTCGGCAGATGATACCCACGTATCCTCTGACAATCTCTATAAATCTATTTTATGCCGTGACAGTGTTTTTGTTCCATAGCCTCATCATTAGGGATTTTACCGTGCAGCTAAACTCCCCGAACGGTATCGTTTTCCGTCTTCATGGGAATAATAAAGAAATACCGAAAGCGCTTACGAGATCTTTAATGGGAAAAAAGATAATATTCAAGCCATGTTAAACATTTCAGCGTTACTGTCGGTTCGCGTACATGTAATCTGCATTAACTCCAATGATCTGTTTCAGGATCTGATTGGACTGGTGAGAAATGCGAAACAGGGGCGTTCGCCCTATCCGTTTAAATTCTCATTTTTGTCCCAATTCGAAAAACGTGACGCATAACGAATTGACGTTTAATTTTGTGGTTCATCAAGGCATTTTAGCAGCTCAGCGGTGTGCATGAATACGGAATGGGGCCATATTGATTCAGGTCCCCTGAAACATCAGGAAGCTTGTGACGCCCTGGTCTGACTCTAATAAATCAAGGGCTAGAAACGCAGGATTTAGAACGGAACCGCCACCTACACTTCGACAAAGTGGTGGAAGAAGTCTCTTCGAGGGACAATTCCAGATATTAAACCGCGCCAGATTTTGAATAAGTCGCAGTAATGGCATATCAACGCCTTCCAGTACTAAACCTAATCGGCAAAGTCATCTTTTCCCGTTTCATCCTTCCCGGGGATCTTTCCGCAAAGTCGCAAAGTCCTTTCGTCCATATATCTTTTTTATTGTCCATTGAAATTCAGCCGTCGCCCTTAAAACTGATAGACAACAGGCATTACGGCAGGAATGCCGCTCGGTAAATGCATTAGGCATTAAGAACAACGCGCTGCAAGCTGTACTCGATGTAAATCAATCATTGTCATTTTTTTTCGGGTCTCAATTCCGGGACCTACACCGGATAAAAATGTACGGATCGATAAATCACGGAAAATCCAACATGTTTTAAACAAAGAACCTTACTGCGCGGAAGCGGCAAAAAAGCGTGTTTTTTAGTTGAAATCTGTGTCGAACTCGTTCGTCTTAATATAAACTGGACGTCAGTCGAACTTAGGGCAGCTTTCCATGAATAAATCCTCAACTGAGCCCTTTAAACGCCTTAAAAATACACTCCGACTCCGGTCGAAACATTTAGCGCTCCTTCATTGATCTCTAATAAACAGTTAGAGACTTATAGGACATAATTTTTCCTCTGCCTTTACTTTACGTCGTAAGTGTTGGAAGATGAAAGTTTAATAAAATTTTGAAAGATTTATTTCTGTCGCATTTTGAAGGGAAGTAAATAAGTTATTATGAAACACAAACTGGCAACTTAAAGTAATGCAAAAATTAATTCTAAGATGTTATTTTGGTGCTAATGTAATTTTGCTGTCAAATAAACGTCGGCGCGAACAGGTGAATTTTGGGCATAAAATACGCGAAAAGTTGAAAACAAATTAATTCTTTCCCGGAGTTTCCTTGAGATATAGTTTTGCAAAATTTTATTACAATAAAAATGGTTCGTGTTAAAATTTATAGCTCGCCGGATTTAATATAACAAGAAATTCGGAAGCGCTGACGTAGAGCTTTACTTCTTTGAAGGACGAAAGTTGTAGGATTATGGTCTAAAAGTGATATATTAGAAGAAAGCTCTTTCTAAAAATAGTGTTACTCTAGCATTTGATAGAAAAGAATTCATGAATTTGTTCAATCTTCAGAAGACAATGTTATTTGTAGGAAAATGTGTCAATGAATGAAAACGCTGTTACACTTACATAAACAAATTCTATAGTAATTTATCATGAGTAGCGAACAAACAATGCAAGAGCAGAAAAGTAAATAAAATCTGCAAGGAATATTCTGACATCTCAGTGATGACACAAACTTCAAAGAGTCTTTTTCTATGCCAGGGCATTCATTACTCATATAAGGCTAATAAAACTAGGAAAAATTGCCGACTGACATATCTCAAGCTTTTTGAGAGCCTCATCAAAATAAGTGGCTGTGTAGGAAGATACTCACTTTGTTCCTCGGTTTTGAATGGTAACAACTTCACGTACCTGAAATAAAAAAATCCATTAGTTTAAGTAGACAAAAACTTAAAAGCCTTTCTTTAGTTAAATATTCTCTGCGGGTGACTAAATAATGTTTTTCAAACTTTGTCGAATCAGACGATTTTTTCTTAGAAGTACTGCTGTCTTAATTTCAATTAATTTGCCCAATAATAGAAATACAATTTTTTTCCATAAACTCCTATTGTTCTGCCATAATTTGTAAACTATTGGTTATATTACATAAAATATTATCGTTTGTGATTCAAATATGTTCAGGTTGTACAAAAAAAAATAAATATATCTATAGAACAGATACAGAATCGTGCTCTTCTTGTTTCGCGATTCCTTTTAAGAACTAACTACACGGCTGGTTGTTTGAAATTGCTTAAAAATAAAGGTGTCTGGCTTAGAACCTAGAAGTGTTCAGACACCGAGTGCAACCTAGGGTTCGGGTGTTGATAATTGTTCCTGTAATGAAAGTTTACCGTTTACATTTTTCCCGTTTTAAAATCGACGAAAAGTTGGATTAAATGTACAAAGTGATTCTAAACATGCAGAAATCTTTAACCACGTATAACTGAAGTTATTTAAACCTAATCACCAAGTAATCGTTTTCAAAATTCGGCACCGTTACAGAGATAAGGCGCTACAACTTTTACATTTCTTCTCCAATTTTGATAAATTTTATTGTTTAGAAAGCATACTGTTCAAGCCTGATTTTCAGTCTAAAATCTAAACTGTACAATTGACTTTCAAAACTGAATGCAGTCCGAACTAAAAATGAAAAATTTGGTTTTAAAATTTGTAAATTACGTTATATCTTGAAAGCGACATCGTTAACCTAAGTTTCTTTCGCTTCTAAACCAGTATTCTCTTTTCTAAAGAAAAGGTCTTTACAATTTGTTTAAATTTAATATTTGAAGGGTTATTTAACGGAGGGGCGGGGATGGTTCAGTGGTAGAGGAGCCAAGCTTTGGATGTAATAGTCCAAACGCTTCCCGGTTCGAATCTCTCCAAGGTCGGAAATTTTTCTAATTATCTGGGTGATCGATACTGGGTTCCGGTATCCACTTGCCACTGGGGATCCAATTAATGGCACTCCTCGTGTTACGATCGCACTAGAGGAGTAACAAGACCATATACAGAACAAAATACACCACACACCAGGCAAGCCAAGCATGGTTTCACACCAACACGGTAACCCGCAGAGGCGGGCCCTGTTGTGCATTGCACAAACTAACTTAACCTTGTCTCACACCAAAAGCGATGGGACTCTAAGACCTGTGAAATGACAATTTAAATAGGTACACCTAATTTACAAACTTTTACACCAAGATTTTCACTTTTCGCTTAGATTTTATCCAATTTTCACAAACAGCCGTACATTGTTCTTGAACCCTGGACTGTTAGCTTTCCAAACCAACGAAGTTTATCAAAATTGGACAAAAAATAATAAAATTATTCACGTTTTAGTAAATTGATGTAAATAAACTTTGGAGCGCCATATCTCCATAACGGCGCCAAATTCTAAAAAGATTACTAGATGATTAGGCTATAAATATCCTCAGTTATATGTGCTTAAAGTTTTAATGTTGAGAATCGCCCTATTTACAGGAATCAATAAGTAGGTGGAGTGTCTCATTTCGCTTTAAGCGGATAGAAATTAACTCCCGTTTCGCCCTTTAACATTATCGCCGTTTTAACAAAAACTCTGTGCCTCTGTTCGTTATTTATGAGTATTTCAAATAATTTGTTCCTCGTTTACCTGGAAGAATGCCTTATTAGTTATTACACGACCTGTCGCAATATTTTGCAACTCCAGGCCTTTTTGTTCCTAGTTGCGATAGCCAGTGGCCGCCTAGAATGCCGTCGCCATCGTCTCTTCCTATCTTTGTGCATTTAGGGGCGTCCATCAAATAAAGATACGAAAAAAGGAACCTCCTTGTGCACCCTCAACTTTATCGCCGAACGAAGGTAAAAAATTATCCATTTTATACCGTTCTTAGTGGGAACTGTCCGCAGTGAATTCTTGTACAGAATGTGCTCTGACTTGTAGGAAATAATAGTAGCTGCATTTTCATAAATAAAGCAAACTTCTGGTTTTTAATTATTTAATAATTTAATAATAAATTGCACTTGTTACGTGAACTCAAGTTTTATTGGCTACGCGGCTCTTTCTGCGATCTTATTGTAAATAACGTGAATAGTAGCGGCGTGAGCCAGAAAAATTCCGAGGTGTTTCTGATTTGAACGATACTTTTTGCTTGCTTTTGTAACAATTCTTTCATATTTTGTTTAATATATTCACAACCATTATTCAAAATTTATGACATATTATTTTTGTGAATTTTTCATATTATATGTATTTTGTAAGAAGTACTCAGATAATGAGGAAGAAGAATAAGGTAGGTTCGATTCCCTGTAAGTTGTTGGTCCTCGGTCAGTTCACGAAGATCTTCGTTTAGCTGTGACTTAATAAGGCGGCCACTTATTTTGACTTACTCTATTCATTATAACAACCCAGACATTCTTCCTGTAAGCATATTTCGTGAACTCTCCTCCTCCCTGAGCCATCTGAAGAGCCTTTTCCATCGGTTTGTTGGGGCTGACGAAAACGATCGTTTATACCGCGTCAAGGTGGTGTACCGTTTGGAGAAAAAAAATCATAACCTTATTAAACGGTTGTGTTAAAATTATATGAGTCAGTAGTTCCATCAGTGTGCGTAATTTGGTGCTGTTGTTGCAGGTTGACAATTATTAACCCGTTGAACATGTACGTGAAAAGGTCATGTTTATGTTTATGTTTACTCTCAAAGCAATACGCCGCATGCCACCGCACAAACGTACAATAAGGTTATGTTTACTATCCAAGGCATCACTACAGCACTTCCTGCTAGTATATACATGTTTTCCTTGTATCTTTTTACGTCTCATGATAGAAAGATAGGTAGAGTCTGAGCATAATAATGTGTTCAGATGTGTATGAATTTGAATGAACTGGAAAATCCCTATAACATTTAACATTCACGTGTATCTATTATTCCATTTCTACATATTCATTCTGTATTTTCCCGCTGCTTTCACCCTTTTGCTCCTACTTTCATCTTTTCCCGCCTGTTCTTCATCATCGTTGCTCTACTTCTCCTTCTACTCCAATTCCTTTGTCACACGCTCTTCTGTATCATTTTTTTATTTTTTCACTGTTTCAGCCTTCGTTACCTCCCTCTTCTTTTTACTTGTCTTCCACCAATCCTTTCTTCGCTATCAGTATTTTTCATAATTTTCTATTGGAATATACTGATGTATCTAAAATAAAACATTTGTTGACTACTTTATACAGAAAAGGAAATCCTAAATTATAAAAACCTTCTTTATTTACAGTTGATATAGAGAAATTCTCGTCGTTTTCCTTTTCCTCGTTTCTTACTTAGATGTTCGGTATTCGCTTCTATTGTTATTATTCATTTCTACCTCTCAAGTTTCGTGTTCGTGTTTATTGAGTTCACATAATATAAATGTTTAGCTGTTAATGCGATTTATTTGCGATCCCTGAAATGCTACCTAATATTGTAATTTCTCTTTTTGTACTCTCTAACTTCCCATTCCTTTCCTGTCCATACTGTATATGAATTGTTAACATATTCAAGATAGAATCACCCATCCAAATTTAATATTTAAGTGTTCTGTCTTACATAGGCACGTAGTATTTAATTTGGCAGTGCGCACATGTACGAACTGTTGCAAACCAATCCCCTGGTCATTGAACTAATTCAGCGTCATCAGCGACACGTGGATCGAAATTGCACACCTAATATTTACAACACCTAGCCTCGCATTAAATCTAATGCCCCGTGTCCAAATAGGATAACCTAAATCATAATTATTAATCCGACATCTGAGGCCTCGAAATCCCTTAGTCGATGGCCAATTATTAACCTTCCAGGGGTTAAAATCCCCGGGCAGTAACTATCGCTTGAACGCTGCACCCCTTAAACTTACATCGTAATCCTGATAGATTTAGGTTAAGAAAGTTCACGGGTGTACTTTACCTACAAATGGTACGTTCTGGAGCTCCGAACAGATTGAAATTTTACATCCAACCGTCTAGGAACTTGTTAATGATACAAGATTTCCCGCCATAAAGTTCGAATCGACCTCTATAGAAATCAAAGTTCAAACTTCCATTAGCAATTTAGCAGGTGCAGCTTATAAAAATGTTAGTTTTACAGCTCATACAGGAAATTTAAGGAAATGTCACGTTTTATACATAGTAGCGGCATTCGAAGAGTTCTTTTACAGCTTGGATAAATATATTCATGTTTTTCGGGTCTGGATATCAGACGGTTTCGAAATTTACAGCTGGCGGCTTCTCGGTTAAATTAAAACTTTGCAGCTCGACTTGCTACACCACCCGAGGACATAAAATGTCGCCCATCTGACTAACCCTATAAGAAACGTGCTCGTTTCTGCTTGTGTTAGTAATTTATTTTGGGTGGTTAGTGGAAAAGCACTTTTACAAAATAAGATTTCAAATTTATGTCCCCTAATCGATTGGGACAGGCTTACAGGAAAACTGCATTAATATTCATGTTGTAAAATACATGAGTAAATATTAGACTTATACGTAAAACATGAAAACATTTTCTATAAAATGATTAAACATTCCTCAGTAAACTGTATAAATAAAAACCTGCGCTTCTCTATCGGTCAAAAACGAAATAGAATAGCGAAAAACTAAACGGCAAAAGAGAATCGAAAATAGCAAAGTTTCGAAATTAAGGGATACGGTGTAGCAAAGGAGGATAAACAGGGAGAATATAAAGAACAATGAATAAGGAAGGAATGGAAAACACTAATGACAAATCAAAGCGATGGAGGGACATCGGATAGATATAAAAAGGAGTACAGAGAGAACAAAAAACGTCAGCGTTCAAAAGTAAAGAAGAGAAGTAGAATGATAGAAGGTGCAGCTGCCGAAAGGTGAGAACGTTACGCTAGAGTATAGAAAAAGGAAAATGCAAAGAAATTATGACGTTAAAAATTCGAATAATGGCACAGATATCTACTAGTGTTAACAAAAAAGAAAAAATGACAAAAACAAAATTATACAAAAAAGAGAGGGGGAGAGAAAGAGAGGGATAATGATAACTAGAGAAAATGAAACGCTTGTCAAATAACCAGATTGAAGAAGCTGATAAGCCCCCTAAGATGAATATATACAAAGAATGGCAGAGAAAAAGTGGAAGGTAAGATCAAGAGATATCAATAAAACACATAATAAAAAGAAAGAAGGAGAGATAGATAAAAATGAGCACAATTACTACAAATAGAAAAAAATAAAACAGGAAGAGCCACAGAAATATAGGAAATTGATATGTACAGGTTCAAGAGTCATTCTGTTAAGACGGTTGGGAGAAGCGAAATAAAAAAAATAAGTAGAATGC
>JABXWE010042977.1:0-10756 GCA_014611495.1 Limonius californicus | reverse complement strand
TAATTCATGCTACCCCCCCCCCTCCGGGAACCGCTTTCACCTTACTTCAGGGGGGTGCGGGCGTCCCTTACACACTAAACATTCATACAACATGCACCCTAAACTTAACTAAGCGAAATGTGGTCGCCCTAGTCGGGATTCGAACTCCTCAGCCGATCGGCCACACTTCGCTGTAGCCTTGATGGCAGCGCATTTCCGCACTATGCCACCGAGGCCCCACATAACTTCTCTTACAATAAATCGTATTCTTTCGACCATTTTTGCAATTGACGATGGTTTTTCTACATTTGTCTGATTTTTATGTAAACAAATTTGAACGCTAGGTTTATACTAACATGTTCTTGTATGTACCCGCTAAAATACGCGCTGTTGCCAGATTGAAAATTTAACAGCTAATCAAGGAATCTTTCTTTTAGTGTTATGTACTAATGAACTTCTATAAAATGTTCTATAAAGAAATGTTTATGATGAGCGTGAGACATATATACCAGAAACAGTAGAACATACCAGAATGTTAACTATATTTTGACAATGACAATAAAAAATAGATATGCATGACAATACAGTTTTCGTTATCAAACGGGTGATATTTCTAACAATTTGTTAATTATTTATTGCCTTACGTTGTTGAAATTCATATGATTTAATACGTAAATATAATATTATTAATAATTTCTAATCTACTGAGATTGTTAACACCAGGGTTAGCTGTTGATAACATTTAACAATCATCTATTTATTTTTCACGGTAGCTTTTAGGATTATACATTGATTGTAGCCCGAAATTTATTTAGATAAATTTATTAACTTAATTTTGTGTAAATAAATATTTCATTGGTTATTTTGATGTAGCTATTTTGCAGATCTTTATATGTATCAGTAAAGCGTTAGATGGTTGTAGAAAATATATATTCTATTCAATTCAAACTTGAAACTGACGCTGGCTTCATCCTGAAACACCGATGACGTTACAGAAAAACTTAATAGTTTCCTTTTAAAAATAAAATTATATCGTATTTGTTCTATGCTACACACTTAGAGTATTAATATTCCCGGAACATGCTGTGGTTGTTCGTTTATCAGAAAGAACCAATTGGGCAGATAGACTTTAGAAATATGTTTTGTTTTTCAGAGAGCTGAATTTAATAAAAAAAAACTTGTGTGATGAAACACCTTCAATAAAATGTTCAACTTTAAAACTTTTTAAGTGTAAGCCCAAAAATCGTGGTTTAATGCAAATATTGGCATCAGAACTAAAAAACTTTTTATTTTCATGTCGATCCCGTTTTATTCGTACCTACTATAAAATGTTCGACTTAAAAACTTTTTAAGTGCAGCTTAAAACAAAAAGGTAGGGTTTTAACGCAAATAATGGCATCAGAACTAACAAAACTTTTATTTTTCTTATGTAGATCTCGTTTTAAGCGGAAAAGTTTAAAGTTCGCGATAAAACAATTAGATCTTGCCTAGATTTCAATACCATTCTGCTTAAAATATAAACACAGTGCGTCAAAAGTATGAAACATACCAAATAAAACTGAAGGAAACTATTTTTTGTATAAATCCTGAAACACGTCGATTTTCGGTTTTAAAAATGCATAATTTATGTTAAAATCATTTGCCGATATTAATTTATTCTTAAGTGATGAAGTTAACATTTTTTTTAATGACAGCCTCATTTTTTGGTCCTTAATTTGATAGATTTCACCAGTTAACTGTTGATGTAAAATAATTGGTGCCACACACAACAACAGAATAATACACATAAGTTCTAACATTCAGAATTTATTTATAATGGAAATAAGATTATTATGAATAAATTACATAAAATAAATGTTGAAATTGTCTACCATTAATCAGTTGGCATTGACCAGCACATGTGTAAACATTTCGTATCACATATTCAATAATTTCCCCTACGATACTAATCGAAATGGTTGGGCCTATTAATGTAAACTCGCTATTTCACATGACATAGAAATAAATCTAGCGGTAGCGGTGTTAAGTCAGGTGATCCCGCAGGCCACTCAAACGATCCTGTTCGCCTTAATCATTTAGCACATTAAGAAACGGCCAGATTTGTTTACCAAAATAGGGAAGAACTTTATCTTGTTGAAACCTAATGCTTGTGTGGGATATATCAGGATCTTCTTGTTTGAAATAAGAATTACTAGAGCTGGAACTAACTGAAAATGCCGAAAAACTAAATTTAAACAGATGTGATATCTGCGCTATTTTTATTAAAAATTAAATCTGAATTTTTAGGCTTTGTATTTTTCTCAGAAACATTGTTATGTGGGGTACCAATTATTTTGTATCGCCATGTAACTGGTGAGGAGATCTATCAAATAGAGAAGAATGTTATGGGGTTGCCTTTAAGAAATCATGATACCATTGCTTAAGAACAAAGGAAAATGATTTTCACATACGAATGAGTAGTTTTAAAAAAGAAAATTGACAAATTTCAGGATTTTTACAAAAGATCGTTTGTTACAGTTTAATTTGGTATGTTCCATTCTTTGCCCTGCATTGTATAAAGTAACTGCACCTAAGAGGGTTATTTTTAAGGGAACTTCTTTCACAGAAACATGCTTTATGAAACGTGGAAACCTGTGGTTGTCATGGTTTTGAAAAGTCATAAAACGACTCAAATTCCTTTGATGTCTCACACATGTACCGGGATTTCCTCCTCTCAAATTAGTATCTAATTAACCACCTTTTTGGTTTTACTCACAGATTTTCTAGCCACAGAAAGATAGACTTTGGCTATAAGCTAGCGTGAGTAAACAGCATGTTACGTGCATAATGAGGTGCTAATGAATTACCCGGGTCGAGTTCACGGTTTACTTTCATTCCATCTTCGTTGATTTGTATTTCGCTCTACTTAGAAAGTTCTGAGGTGTTCTTACTTTTAATGTTTGTCATCGTCCTTTGTGATGGCATGGAGCAGAGTGCGGTACGTCGGGGCTTTGTAATCCATTTTAATTACGAGAAGGTGTTTGAACCCCCACAGGTTAAAGAGTTCGCGATTGTACTATTTCGTGATTTAGGTTGCAAAATGTAGCTACACCATGTAAAGCAGTAAATATAGCCGCAGCCCGCGGAGTATATGAGAATATGGAAATTCGTATTAAATTGAAAAAGTTTGTGGATTACAGTTTGATGAATTACTAGTTCGTGCCAGTTGTGGTATTTGCATGCACATCGAATTTGTAGTAGAGTTTGTAGTATAGTTGCAGCACGTGCGGGATTTCATGTTAATTGTTCGGATATGTAAATTGAATTGCGGAGATAAAGGGACCGTGGTCTGTAAACTAGCTTCAGAAAACAAACCTGCGTTGGATTCGTTAAATTTTCGGGACCTTTCTGGACACCGTCGACAAATTTGGGTAGGAGATGAGTTTGTTAGCTTTTGACCTCCCTATGTGCTCTAGAATTTTTGTGTTTGCTAAATTCCATTCCGTGCTAGTTTGTTTCAGTTTTAATTAAGAAATTACGTTTTCCCAAATACGGAAATGTATGTAAGATGATTGCGTATATCACACCCAAAAGTCGATTACAGTTAAGTTAATTTGGTTAATTTTCATTTTCCTGTTATAAATTGCAATGAATGCGTTCTGGGTAGGGCTCATCAATTATAGAAATCAGTTATCGGAAGCCAATTAGTAAAATAATGTATTAAATCTATTAATCTAAAAATATTAAATTAATCGGGTGCTAGATTGATTGCGTAATCGATTAATAAATTAATCGATAAATCAAATAATTGATGGCTCAGACAAATTGATTAATCTAATATTTTCTTAATCAATAACCGATTACTTAAAAAAATATAATCTTGAAGTTGTCGATTGATATCCGCGACTCTAATGAAAGCATTGTTTATCATCAAAATGAATTATGCGTTGCCAATTTATAGCAAATGTAATCAAACGCGCGACGTGTTGAGACTCTTATTGATTGACAAACATATAGACTAGACTATTCATTAATCTAGTGAGAGAAGTGACGTATTTTTCGTTTAGGATTACTTGATTTGATAGTCTAGAACAGTTTTGACTCTGACTAGAGGTATTACACAGGGTGTTTCAGGAGGAATAGCGAATATTTTAGGAGGTGGTAGTGTGGACTATTTTAAGTAAATAAGTTCATATATACGTGTTCAATTATGAATGGTTACGGAGATACAGCTGTTTAAAGATGGCGCATACATATCCGATGCACGCTCACGTCTGAAACAGATAGCAAGCCCCCAGCAATCTGAATGCCTGTATCTGACAGTTGGAGGAGGTTCTTTTGGCTACAAGGATCAGCATGACGAAGTCCTTGCACATTCTAGCCGTCAGGTGACACATCATCTAAATCTAACATTCCCGAAAGATGGATCGGTCGATATGATCACGTTCATTGACCACCAAGGTACCCAGACCTTACCCCTTTAGATAATTATTGTCTGTGGAGATGGATGAAAAGCAAAGTAAACACAAGAGACGAATTGGTGGTTTGCATTATGAATAGTGCTGTGCTCTCTCGTGATATTATCAAGAGAATTGAAAAGTCCATTGAATTGAAGTCGGTGGTGGGATTTTTAAACAATTACTTTGAACTATTGCAAATTATTCCTGTGTTTTATATCAGTTAATAATAATAATGGTGAGGCACTATAGTCGGCTGACGTTTTATTTGACGGGTAGCCCTACGCAGTACAAACCACCACAACACTTGTATAGTTATATTGCTCTCTTTCTAGTTCCTTAGTTCGTATAGACTATTAGAGCGAGCGCAAGTCTTGCAGATTGCCCCTCTAAAGTTTATGAAATGCACTGCGGTGACTTGTGAAACGAGAAGAGATAACAACAGTATTCAGAGGTTCCAAAGCAGGTGTTTTCTAATGTTGCTTTCCAAATGAAGAACGCTCATACAAATACAAACACCCAGAAAACTTGTTTTTGTCTTAGTTCAACCGGCTATTTTACTTGACTTCGGACCTCGTACCCGTCAAATGAGGCGACAGCCAACTATATATCCCATAAAGGGGTTTGGCCTGCAAGGAGGAAGGTCGGAGCTTCCGTATTCTCGCTCTCACACCGGGTTATCGTGTGCCAAATTAATGACACGTGGTGATGTGAGCATCACACATTTGACAAGCGCATGATTATCCCTTGTTCATTCGAACGCAGGTAACCACTTATTTAAAGCGAATGGGCAGGCCGCCCGCCAGGCATCGAGTCGGGGCTTTGAATTTATATCATTTAAATAATCAATAAATGCAAACAATAAGTCATTTGATTTTCCCTAACACCCTTTGTGAGGCTTTTTATGGGTAACTTTCAAACAGCTGTATCTCCGTAACCATTGCGAATTAGGCACATGTTTATATAAAATCGTCGATACTACCACCTCCTAATATATTCCTTCTGAAAGGCCCTGTATATTAATATATAAGTAATTTGAACATTGCTTTGAGACGTTCAATAGAGAAGTATTTTCGGCCATTTTCAAGGATCAACGAAAAAAGAAGCAAGAAGAGTTCCTACTTTTACTACAAGATAATACGATCATTAAATGGTACAAAATATTGTGAAAAATTGAATATTTGATGTACTTATTAGTTAAAAAATAATTAAAAGTTTCATTGATTGATGAATAACATCTATTACTCATGGATTTAAAAAATTATAGACTCTCCGATTAATCTTTTTTCAATGGATAACACGCACAGCTTCAATTTTGACCATTTTCTACCGGCCAGTGTTCAAACGCAGAAAAATCAATAATGTCTTTAACACCCTTTGCGTAAATCACTAAATCCGCAAACTCATTGTTGGTAGGCATTTTGACCATTAATCGAACATGATTTCAAAGACTAACATGTACATTTTAAATGATTATTAAATGAGCAACTCGTTCATTAAACAAACCACGAAAAAACTTCAATAATATTGTTGGATAACTGTTTCCAACTATTTTAATCGTGTAATCAAGCACCAAATACATTAAAACTTCTGTATAAGGGATACGAATGGGGCCAAGCTATGTTATTTATTGCAGGGGGATGTCTGCTCTGTAGGTGATTTTAGAAGTGTATGGCTTTCCAGAGTAAATAAAAAATAGGAGTTTTGCATGTTTCATTGAAAAATCATTATTAAATCAGTAGAAGTACTTTTCTATTTCGTTTTCTATATAATTTTTACAGTTCAACCAAATACATACGAAGTGTGTAAATTAAGTAATGAGCCTGATTTTTTTCAATTTTTTTATTTGAATAAAATTCAACATTGTCTCCTTCAAAGTAACTGCCTTGGGAAGTCACACAGCGCTGGAGACAGTTCTTCCGTTCCTCATAGCAGTGCTGGAACTCGGATACTGGAATAGCCTTCAGCTGGCCGGTTACAGCTGTTTGAATGATTTCCAGGGTCCCAATATGACGTTCCTTGATGTGATTTTCAGTCTAGGGAAGAGGAAAAAGTCACAAGGACTCAAGTCGGGCGAATAAGGAGGCTGAGGAGCTATAGGAATGTCCTTACTGGCCAAAAAGTCGTTTATCGAAGTTGCTGTGTGACAAGGCGCATTGTCGTAATGCAACACCCAGTTGTTCTTGATGTTTGGTCTCAGAAGCATGACCCTTTTTCGAAGTCTTTCAGGAATCTCTATGTAAAAGTGTTGATTAACCATTTGGCCTTGAGGCACAAACTCTTTGTGAACGATTCCCAGACTATCAGAAAAACAAATCAGCATGCATTTGATAGTCAACTTGCTTATTCTTGCTTTTTTTGGCCTTGGAGAGGTTGAAGTGTGCCATTCCATGCTCTGGCGCTTGGTTTCCGGGTCATACTCAAACACCCAAAACTCGTCACCTGTAATGACACGTTTCAGACAATGGCGATCATTTTCAATCGATTCCAAAAAATCAAGGCACCTTTCCCTCCTGATGTCCTTTTGGTCCTGCGAAAGGTTTTCGGAACCATTTTTGCTCAGATTTTTCTCAACTCCAATTCATTGGTCAAATTCTGATGAAGGGTGGTGTGAGTCAAATTCAACTCTTCCCTGATCATTCTGACTGTCAACCGACGAATGAAGGTCTTCCGTTGCGAGGTTCATCTTCAATCGACTCTCTTCCTTCTGAAAATGCCTTAAACCACCGAAAAACCTGGGCCCTTGACAAAACACTGTCTCGGTAGGCCTACCGAAGTTTCCGTTGCCCTGTGCCCGAGTCTGAAGCAAAACCTGATAGCACACCGTTGCTCGAAATTGATGTCACTTATTTTCAGAATGCACTAGAAAAAACTGTTTCACAAAAAAAATCGCTATGGACAACCAAATGACTCTAGCGAGTTCAAACTGATACTGAAGGCGTATCACATGTTCACCTGCCGCCTCTTCCACTCCCGCATCCCCACTGTTGCCAGATCGAACGCTACTCTACCAGTCTCACTATTTAATGTACAAACCTCGTACTTAACATAACATAATTTTTATAGAAATCATTTACTGTTCTTTGGTTCAAAGATTTATTTTGTAGAATCTTTAAATGAGAATGCATTCTTTAAGCCAGAAATTAGTTGAAAATCAATACTATTTTACTTCTTGAATATAAAATATAGCATTCGCTTAATTTGTCGATATGTGTTCGGTGTAAGTGGTTCTTGATCGTCTGTACCAACTTCTTCCATATTCAACAATTATATCTATGTATTTTTAATGTCAAAAATAGCATTCATTTAATACCTTTGTATATCAACCATATATTCTCCAACTTTTACTATTATCTATTCAAGAAGACAAAGATAGTTTTGTTGTACAGTGAAATAAGTTCGAATTCAAACACTGCTAACGGTAAAACACAGAATGAATGCTGTAGAAGCCTTGTATTAAAATCAATACAAATTGTCTAGTTTTAATGTTGCTCTTCGTAATAGCCAGCGCTCGTTGTATGAATTGAAATAATACCGAAAAAATTTCAGTGAGTTTGGGAATTCAAGAAATGGCAGCTGTTGTCAAGGCATAGAAAGGTGTCTGTTAAAGCAACGCAAAGGCGTATATGATTTTGTTTTTAAAATTATCAAGAAAGTGTGAAATCATTATTAAGCTATTTTTACCTAGATTAAGGATAAAGTACCTACTATAAATCTGTGTTTATTTACATGGAAAGACGTACTTGGCCTTAACTTCAGTAAAAACGATGCTTTTTCAACTTATACAGGGTATACATCTAAGCTAATTTAAATATATCTAGTACAAAAATAGATGAAAGTTGTAGTGACATGAATATTTTATAAGTTTGCTAATATAAAACCTGCAAAATTTTAATAAATATGTTTCCATATTTCGTTTATCATCTAATTGCTGGAGTATTTGACTGAAGTAGCTAATGGGGGTCTCCAAACTTTGTATAATAGTAACTAACAATGTACTACTTAAACGAAGTTTACAAGAAAATTTAATAGTGGTACGTGTATTTAGCTAATAGTGTGTAGAATGCAAAAACAATTAGTTATCTTTTTAAAACTATTTTTGCATTAATTATGTATATGGATTTAAAACAGTAACCCGAATCATGGCCATTTTATCAATATTGTTTCATTGTTTGGTTAATATTTTTCATATGACATGGATTTAAAGACTTACCTCCTTTAATAACGGAGATACATATTTGTGACATTAAGGCTCGGCAAATGAAATCGGCGAACAGCTAAAATACACACCCCCAGCGCATTGTAGACATAAATAAATTAACGATAAATATTAATGAATAATTAATTTGTTCTTATTGTTTTACTTAACAATAGTGCTCATAAAATTATTTTATATTATTTCCGAAGCTACTTAAGAACAAAGTTCTTTCTGAATTGTACACTCATTGATTTACAATATCGACTTGTAACTTTATGACATTTTAATGATTTTAGTGTATATTAAGTCTAGACTGTATTTTTAGACATTTCTATTCTATCCAATTTTATTGTAGATATTTCTGATTTTAATTATATCATCATTTAACCCCATTGTAGAGTATTTTCATAATAAAATGAAATTTTATAATTCGATTGAATAGATTGAAAAGTTTTAAGTGTTTCCCACGTCCTTGCGTAGGCTGGATTTAAAGATATCAAAAATTCATTGAATAATGATGTTACAAAATTCAAAACCGGATGTGAAAGCGTAGGAAGAACTTCAGTTCGTTCTTTTGAACGGGAAAACAAAGTTTCCGGCATGGAAGTAAAATCCTACAGAAAACATTAAACCAAATACAGTGTTTAATTTTTAAGAAGTTACAGTTTTTAGATGCCGGCTCAGAAGTCTTTACCTATTTCTCTTTGCCTCCGAATGCCTTGATTTCTTTAATTTAGCTTTTTATCATAACATTAATATTTTTTAATCTGTATGCAAATTTTGTGCGAGTTTACGAAATTGGTCGAAGAAGGTTTAAATATTGAGCCCGGTTGCCAAGGCGGGCTTGGAAAATTGTGTGTGGCGGGTTGCAGCTCTGAATTTAATTTGCTACATCGGCGGTTCCTAGGTTATAAACCTCTAACATTTTAAGATGTTTGCTGAGAAAGCAACTACTCTACCAATTAACCCAATTTTACAAGGACAAGCGTCCACGGTAAAGGCTTAGTGGCAAGTACGTGACAACTGTATAAACTGAGAGTATGATATAATACAGCAGTCCCAAATAATTTTAGTATTGTGCATTTACTTAGGGCCAAAATTTGTCAAATAGAAGATTGTGGCATGACGTGTTGATAACTGTTGTGACATTTGTTTACACCAGGCGATAATTACAGGTACTGAACTAAAGGGCGTCTGTTTCTAGCACCAAGTTATAAGCCGAGCGGGTCTATATCATAACCCCCAATGTTCATAACCCCCCATGATCACAACCCCCAAATTTTCATATTTACTTCTTCTACCTGATCACAACCCCCAATCTCCAGTTTGATCACAACGCCCAACATGATCATAACTCCCAAAGTACACTTTGATCGTAACCCCCAATATGATCATAACCCCCAAAGGTATTCGTGATCATAACGCCCAACGTGATCACAACTCCCAAATGGTTTCGTAGTTTTACTCTTCAAAGCGAGCAGTTTCCAATTTCTTTCTTGATCATAACGCCCAAAGTGATCAGAACCCCCAAATATTTTTAAGCATAAGTTCGGCGTTAAAGCAAAGCATTGTAAAGCTTACAAAAGATTATTAAGCTACTATTATTAAATATACAGATATATTAAACGTGATCTATGCCCTTCGAACTTTCAAATGAAGATAGCTACAGCATTTAAAAATACTAAAGCTGCTATTTGTGTTCTACAAAACTGCACACTGCATTAAGGATCGTTACGGGATCAGTATTTCTTTCTTTAAAACAACTTAAAAAGTTTAGAGATTCAAAAAATTTATAAAAATTTCTGGAAAATTAAAATTGAAACTTTTATTAGTAATATAGAAGGTGGTTGATAAATAGCACTACAATAGCACTACAACGTCTGTCTTGGTTATAAACTTATATAATACTTTATGCTTAATAAGTATGGCCTATTAAAGAAACAATTGAACATCAAATACTAGAGATATGACGATCGCCTTTTTAAATAAAATACGCTCTATTTTTAAGTATTTTGATAGAGGGAAAATTACCTTTGGAACTATACCTAACTCGTGATATAAAACTTAAACCTGACCATCTAAATATCAAAAATCTATACCGTACTTTGAAAGTTATGCATTGGAAAAAGTAAAGCGCTGTACA
>JABXWE010042976.1:0-17202 GCA_014611495.1 Limonius californicus | reverse complement strand
CTTAATCCGGCAATAGCCGACGGCCTGTAAAGTACCCCTTGGTACAACAGCGAAACGGAAAAACATATTACTGATACCCCTCACAAAAAAAAAACCCGAGAGCCGCCCCTGCAGCACTTGACGTAATTACGATTGCCGATGATGGAGCTTACGGACAACCGGAGTCCTCCAGATCTAAAAATGGACTGAACTCAAAATGCAAC
Source organism: Limonius californicus (assembly GCA_014611495.1). Lineage (NCBI taxonomy): Eukaryota > Metazoa > Arthropoda > Insecta > Coleoptera > Elateridae > Limonius > Limonius californicus. The sequence continues at coordinate 16,999 of JABXWE010042976.1, read as the reverse complement.
GGGAATCAGTACCCCCCTCAAAAGATTGCACAACATGACGACATCTTACGAAATGTTCCAGAAAAGAATTTGTTTTTGACGCTCGGAATTCCAGGGAGCGTTCAAGGTCTCGCGGATGAAAACAAAGCTTGCGATTTTACACAAAGAAACTATTAATCACATCTAGAGCTTCGAAAGACAAAACAAAATACCGAAAAGAGTAACCCAAAATAAAAATTTAATTAGAACAGCGATACTAATTCTAACGAAGCGGCAAACGAATCACGGAACTACCAAAGTGTGCGGCAAATTTAAAAATCACATAACATGGCTTACTTTAATACTTGAGTGAAACTACAATGCTACTGATGCTGTGTTAAATAATTCTGCCAGTTACGTAACATTGTTCGTCTCAATCAAATCTACCTCAACTTAAATTCGTATCCTAAAATTCCTTCTTTTTCAATGTACAGGTTGTCCATTTGAATTAAAATACCCGTGATATCGCGTGAACCTCACAAGATAGCATCCACAATAAGGAAGCGGATATATAGTGTAGTCAAGGTCGAATAAAACTCACCACAAGCTACCCAAACATGTGCTTCTATGTTTTTGTACTACAGCCGATTGGAGATATTTCAAAATACTGTCTTTTGATGTGATCAACATTGACATTTATGGATTGATTCATTCAATCTTTTAATTAGAATTATCAGCAGAGAATCGCGATTTAATAATAGAAATTCTGATTAGCACATCATCTTATCCTTCTACTTAAAAAGTTAGTAACGCTAGTGTAGTTACGTAAATCAGATGGATCTTATCTCATACGAGACAGTTCTCAATGACAAAACTTTAAAGTAACGGTAACAAAATATATCAAGTTTGAACTGGTTGCAATTAAGAAAACGGATGAAGAGTTAAATTTGCAGAACGAACGGTATTTCAGTGCTTTTTTGTGGCAAACAAATTTGTAGCATAAAAACGAAAATTAAGAACGAGAATAAGAGTATACACGAAAGTGTTGACTAATAAGAATTCAGAAGAAGAATTGTTTTTAATTCATTATTTTTGCAATTACTTCCCATATGTTTTGCCTTCTTTGCAAAACAGAATATTGCGGATGTTTTAAATTGTACAATTCTTCATACCTTAATTAAGCAGGAAAGTAAAGTATACAACCGAAATTGTAACACCCAAATCCTTCAGAAAAATATCACAGAGAACTTATCTATACAAATTGAAGGTGATAGCGCAAACATCGACCCAAAAATCATAAAGTATATATACAGGGTGGTGGTAATTATTCAGATGATCCCCACGTATATATAAAGCAAGTATTCAATTTCTGTGTTGGAGGTATTGAAAGGTTCACTTTATCTCAAACTCTTCAATTTCCAACCTTACATAATTTCTACCAATTACGTTTATTTTATAAAAAGAATATATTGGAAACATTTACTTACTCAGTATGCAGGAAGACACTCTGAACCAACAAGAACATATCCCGCTCGACATTCTACAGTAATAAGTATAACAGGAGTACTTGAATCATAAACGATATCTCTATCGTATGTTGCGGTAATGTTAGACGATATAGAAGTGTTCGATTTATCTTCTATATTAACTGGACTACAGAATACGATCTTTAGCATAAACAGAAGGCACAACGTAAAAATACCACGCAACATCTTCGTATCTATGATCTGTATATGCAACTGAGTAAGTTTTTAAAATTGGCCTTCATTTACTGCTGATAAAATATAAGAAGGTTATCATATGTGATTTGATGAAATAACACTACGTACCCATTTCGTTAGTTTAATAATTGTTGATGGTGCGAACCAACCAAAATTAGACTTTTCTGATTACTGGTGACATCACCAACACTATGAAGTTTTGAAAAAACTCCTCAGAAAAGACACTTCACAATTCATGATAAAAGCTAAACAGTTGTTTTTGGTAACATAAATAACATTCAGGTTACTAAACATTTACTAACAGCGATTGAGAAAAATAAATCTAATATGATTTCACAGAAATATTCAATATATTTACAAATAAAGTTTATTTAGTTGAGTAATATCAAAGTTAATATAAGATTAAGCTAATAGTTAGAAACTTATAAATAGTTTGCACTTTCACCGAAAATCATTTTATAATTGATAAACTATTAGAAAATTCAATGAACAACTACTTTCAAAAGAATTATTGAAATGTTCAAGAGGTTATACAAAAACAGTAGTTACACGCTTTAATATGCATTTTAAAATTCAAAACTGGTTATATGCCAAGTTCAGAGAGTTTACTCTAAAAACACGACGCCAATTGCAGTTATTCATAAAATAATTAAAACTATGTTTTCTTGTAAGAAAACACATTCTTTTTCTGGGCTACAGACCACCTAAGCATTAAAATTTTCTAGGTTTTCTGTTTCTAGCAATGTAAACTGTATTATTTGATTACCAATTTCTTGTCTTATTTAGATAAACGAATAAAACATATAATCTTGAATGTTAAACAAAACCTAGAAAAAATGAATGTGACAATTATATGTTTTTGTGACGCAGTACATAAGACAACTTGCGGGGGGGGGATGTCGAAGGATTCAACCGTGAACAGTTAAAAAAAGTTCTTCTTAATTTTTTTGTGGTTACTTATAATAATAGTATTTACATCACTTCGACAGATACGTAGTAATAAAAACCAAATTATTCAGCTAATTATAATTATAATATAATATAATATTAATAAGGAAGGTTTGGTGATATCTGTCGACACCCCCAGACAGCTAAGTTAGGAAGCGAACGCATTAAATTCAGAGCTTTTTAGTAAGTTATTTTCCTTAGGTACGCGTTTTGATATATTAGCTGTAACAGTAGGCATTTTTAATGTTTTTAAACGCTTAAATACGCGTCTGTAAGAAAAAGAAGAAATCATTTTGCTCACTAATGGATATTTTCGTTAATTCACTCTGTAGCCTCCCACATAAGTTTCTAGAACATTCAGCAATGCTTTCTAAATTCTTACTATTTTAGAAATGATCCTCAATATTTTTACAAATTCAAAATTCTACTTCGTAGCCCTAGAGAGCAGATTATATTTTGTAAATTTCAATACCCTTTTAACAATCTAGAATCAGTTATTTTGCTAAATAGCTACATTTGCAGGTATTTATCTGATTATCTACCATATTAAACATGTTGTCGACCTAATCTTGAACTACATAATACAATTGCGCTTGCAGCTTACTTTTCGGGTTTTCGTGATAGTAGAAAAAATCGTAAGTGTTAGGAGTTTGAAAGGGTATAATCCCAGTTCTTGTAATATTTAATTACTTACTTTAACATATATTTGCCATTCAAAAATAAATAAATATTTTGGGAAATATAATGAGTTCCCAAATACAGTTAAAAACTTCATAACTATCATCTTGAACTAGTTGGATACCAACCAATGGGGTGAAATTACAACCCCACGGAAGGCTTTGCAAGTAAATTTAAAAGTCACATATGATAGCTGATGCATTTACATAATTTTTGATATGAATACTAACCTGGCACAGATTTCCCTTCACCGGGAAATTTTGATTGTTCTATGAGGGGTTGAAATTGTAATCCCAATGAAGGCTTTGCAAGTAAATTTAAAAGTAGCGTATGATAGTTCATGGATTTACATCATGTTTGAGCTAAATAGCAAGCTGGCACAGATTTGCAATTATTAATAATTTACGCGTAGAAGACTAGGATTATTACAGTTAATATCTTAGGATATAGGACAGGTATTTTCATTTATACCCATAAGAGCATTCATTTTACCGCAATCTACTTTTTACTTTATGGTGTTAGGAAATTTTCGGCAAAACTGTTGCTATCTTTAGCTACTCGCTTCACATAGGTAGAGTTTCGTGTCGAGTTAGGTCTTAAGTGCAGGAAATACTACAGCCCCAATTAAGTGTAACAATATTTTTAAATTTTTGCTTGATTTTAAATTAAAGGAATAAATCAAATTACTCGAAGTAACAGCTAGGATACTTAATTTATTAAAGTACTAATTAAACTAAAGATTGTAAACTATCATTCAAAAAATATTGGGAAGGTTTCACAATATAAAATAAGTTTCCATGTTTTGATTATATGTATATCGAAGAAAATTGCAAAAATTATGAGCAAAATGCAATTAACAAACTAATATTATGTAAGATTAATAATAAGGTTTGTTGTTCTCAGCTAAAATGTTCTCAGCTAATAAAATCTGGAAAAATATAATTTGCCTTGAATTTTTACTATAGCTTGGAAATCTAAATTTTTAATTTGGAAATCAAGTTACCTGAAAATATGTCACCACAGCCTATATTTTATAATAACTCCCTCGTGAGGATTAGGATCATGTAGCATAATTTTAAAATTTCATTGAAATTATTTTATGGAAAGCAAAATTGTACTAAACGTTACAGATATGCCAGATTAACTTTAACAGCACCATCTGTATTGCTTTCCTTAAAAACTAATCATAACTAACAGAAGAACTAATGGAAACTGTCAACTATAACCACAAAACTAACTTTACTCATGCGCTCTCAATAATAATTTCATAATTCTTACTTCGTTCTCAATATTTTGGTAAGCACTGGGAACCAACTCTAACAAAATCTTTTCGGCAAGGTGCATTTCCAAGGTTCATCTTTCTTTCTATTCCATTTCTGGTGATGTGATTTGAGTTCGCCTTTCCATTATTTCCGTTAAAACGTACACTTGCAGCTATTACCGCCGATTGAAGCACAAAAACGAGAAGGCACAATATTATTATTTTTTGTATCATTGTTGTAAGATCCTGCTTAATTTGTATTATACAGAATAAATAAAACTGAGCGTTGAATAAACAGCTGCTACTTCCTTGGATTTCTGATAACTTTTGTATATTATCAGAAACTGTGGCTTTACATTTACAAGAACGCTTTAGAGATATTTGTAACAGTAGATTTCACATTCTAATTGCAACTAAAAGTTACACGTATAGACAAACAAATTATATATTAAGAAATACCAACAGGGAGTTTAAATCTTAAAATTACACGCGACATTATGGTTGCCCGTGTTGAGTTACTTACATAATCATGCTAGTAATCCATCCATATTTTAGAGTAAATACACTACCCTGATGCTCTGCTAAATAATTCTGCTCGCTACATAACTTTCTTTGTCTTGGTAGTCAGATCTGCATTAACTTACGTTATTTTTATCTTAAGATTTTCTCTTTTTTAATATAAAAACTGTCCATTTGAAAGTCAAATACCACATAACCACATAATTAAGTGTGTATATCCGGGGAGAACATAAACAGTGTAACCAGCGTCGGATTAACGTCACCAACAGCTACTGCCAGCTTTAAGATTTATATATTCATTTTCAAGAAATCTCATTTAATTAGTATTTGCTTAAAGCATTTGAAAAATTAAAGTGAGACGTTTATGGCTAGTGTAGTAATATGAAAAATTATTGAAGTCATCTCTTCGAACACAAGGATCCACAAGGAATGCATACTCTTAAGATCTATAGTAAGTGTCGTCAACTACCCCGCTTAATATCTGGTACGACATTTAGATCAAAAGTTGGAACAAATGTCAACACCATCTTCAGTTGGTAACAACCCGAAGGAACTGCCATGGGATCGCGCCTCTCTCCTATTATTGCCAACCTATCACGCAACAATTTGAAAAAGCAATCTCTGTAGATAACCATTCCGAATACCAATTTCTGGCTACATTATGTGGACGACACTTTTGTTATTTGGCGTCATGCACGCCCATCCCTAGTCCGTTTCCTACACACACTTCGACACCTAAACGCAAGCTCTCATCATCACCCTCTACAAAAGGCAGCAGTGTTAAACAGCCTGACCAAGCGCGCTATTCACATATCCGATCTCGAGACTACCAAAAGGAGAAATCGACCTGATGTCCTCCCTCTCCAAAAATGCTTACAAACCCAAAGAAATTCACAGAGCAATCAGTAAGGCAAAAGGACCGCCAGGTACCAAAGAGAAGAAAGATTATATATCCAAGGCATTTGTTCCTCATGTTCGAGGCACTGCAGACAAAATATTACGCTTATTTAGAAAAAAAAAACATAAACACAGTGTTCAAACCGCACTCCACTCTACGTCAACAGTATAGATCTCCTAAGGACCCAACACATCAGTTGCAGTACCAAGAAGTATACAAAATTCACTGCTCTTGTGGAAAATGCTGTATTGTAACCGGCCTTAAAGTAGAACTGCGTAAACGAGAACACATCAACGACTGTAAACATCGTTTAACACGTTGCAACCATAGACCATTAGATAAACTTTGAAAAAACAAATGTAGTTGCGCTAGTACTACACTTGAGCCAACGCCTCATAAGGGAAGTATAGAAATATAAAATACCAACAGGGCTTCTACTGAGAAGACGGCCAACATAAAATCACAGCCCAAGTATGCGCACCACTGTAGAATAGAAACACGGGCGTACCAGTCAACGAACACCAACCTATAGAAACCCAACAACGATGACTAACACGAACCCTAAAAATACCGGATCCGACAGTCCAGTACTTATTCTTTCTTCTTCTTATTATTAGACCGCAACATCCCATTGTTGGGCAAGTGCCTCCCCCGTAAGGGGGGGTTGTTGATCTACTCTCCCATAGTGATCAATCCTCGTGGGAGAGAGGCGCCGCGTTAACACAACCTTCGGGTCACCCATCGAAGTACTGACCGGAGACCACGCTGTATTAACTCTCCTGATCGTACGTGAACGGGCGACGAATGTGCGCAACCCGGGACCCTTCAGTCAGTACTTATTACCTTTTGATAATTCTACCTGCAACGGTTGGCAAAGCATCAGCATTGATCAATTCTACGACGATGCGGTCTAAGCTCGAAGAGGCTTCACCAAACACAAACCGCGAAAACCCAAAAAAAAATTATTGTTAACTCATATAACCGCCATGTATAAACAATCGCTATACTGTTGTAACTATTGAGATAATATTGACAATGTCTCATATAATATATTTCATCCATTGTTCTTATGCAAATATTTATTAAATGGTAAAAAATATAAAAACGCAAAATAATTCAAAATGAGATGTTGCAGTGATTTCTCAAACTGTTTTCCGCTTTTGGTTGTACACTCATAGTCATACCGCCAACTGACGACTTTTTCAAAGTAACTGTTTTATTGCTGAAATGGAACGCATGTGCGCTGGTTTTTTCTTATTGTCGCAACTGGCTTATTACTGTATAGACCCAAAAAAAAAACGTTTTCTTTGCTTTCTAAGAACAGAAGCATAAACACACCCAAATTCTATGAAATCCAATTCGTACTAGAGCTGTATAGCAACTATCCATATATGCGCCCATTGCTTGCTCGGACCCAAAATGAAGATCAATTTTCAATTGATCAAACTATTCTATCGCCCACGACAATAGTTGTCCGTGCGCGGCAGGCCTGAGAGTCTATTCTGAAACCCTGTTGTAGTATTGCAACAACAGTCTGAGTTTTCGGTTAGTCCTTTACCAAAGGTAATTTCAGGTAAAGTTTTGCAACAAACTGACTTGTGTAGCACCTAGTGTTGCATAAGGGTAATGTGTATAAAACAATTAAACATTCATCATTAAAAACAAATATTTCCTTAAGGAATAGGTATTATTCTATATCATCTGTCACAAGTCAATGTTTCTATACAAATCTCCATTTAACTCCATACGAATGTGGAGTTTATAAAAAGTTCCCAAGTTTTGCTATACATCTCAATAAGGGTGAAAATTAGGAGAACTGAATTTGTTGGATTTACTGTAAATGTTAAAGATTGAACTTCATTTGTATGTTGAACAGTGTTTACTATTTCTGATATTCTATTGTTTCAGTTGAAAAAACTAAAATAATTTACAACTACAGTTCAATTTTTCAGTTGTAAATGATTTTAGTATGAAGGTTATGTTCGATGCGGAGTTTATAAATAGGTAAATCAAAATTAGGGGAACAGCACCGACGATTATTATTGTAAAACATTAAATATCAATAACAGAAAACGGAAATGAAAATAAAAACCACAGTTATAACAAGTATTCGAAATGACCACCTTGTACTTCTAAACAATAACCTAAACGGCGGTGAAAAGTACGCACAGCATTCGCAAGAAGGTCAGGATTCAGGATAAAAACCACAGTTATAACAAGTATTCGAAACGACCACCTTGTACTTCTAAACAATAACCTAAACGGCGGTGAAAAGTACGCGCAGCATTCGCAAGAAGGTCAGGATTCAAGCTATTGGATTCGGTACGTACGCGATCTTTTAATTTATCAATACTTTGTACTGGAATATATGTATACAATTTTGATTTCAGGTATCCCCAAGCAAAGAAGTAATTGGCCGACATATCTGCAGAACGCGGGTGCCACGGTACGGTACCGAATCTCCCTAACCAACGCCCTGGAAACCTGTGGTTTAGAAAGTTTCTTACAGCATTCGTGAAATGCGGAGGGGCTCATTCCATCGGAAACCACATATCATCGATGTTTAAATTTTCTATTGCCGGAATGATGTCGTCTCTTAATAGCTCTAAACATTTGGCTGTATTGAGATGACCATCAATAAAATATGGACCGATAAGCTTATTTACAACTATTCCTAGCCATACGTTAGGTTTCCCAATGTATTGACTGTGGTTAAGTTTTGTAAATGGCGACTAGTGCGGGACCAATATCTAAGGAATAAGATAAGCAGGATAATGGATAGTGGATAGATGAGGAAAGTACACATCGAAAATTTTGTGAATAGGCTTCTCCATCTATTGTGTTGCTTCATCACTAAAAACTATCTTATTTAAAATGTATTCATGGCTATTTAGCAAATTAAAGAAAGTTTCACAAAAGATTGTTGTTTTTTCTTTGTCTTCATCGAATACTTGTTGGTGATTAGAAAATTTGTACGATTTATATTTAAATTCTTTTTGTATTATAAATACCGAGGTTTTAGAAACATTAAAATGTGAACCTATTTCTCGTAGTGATACTATGGGGTTTTCATAAACGTAGCATTAAATATTTAATTTCATTTCTTCGGTTAAAACATGATTACTTTTAGTTCTTATGTTATGGGAATTTATTACGCATCCCTCTGATTTAAATTTTCTAACAATAGTTTGTATGGCTCGAATACAAGGAATAGATTTTTCTGGATATTTTAGTGAAAATAAGTCTCTCACAGTTCTTAAACTGTTACCATTCTGTTACCACATTAGAATTTCCAGTTTTTCGCCTTTACTGTACAATTTGATTGTTTCGGGCACAGCATGCATTTGTTTTTCTTACAAAAATGGAAATTTGAAAAAATTTAGTTTTCTGTATAGTGGGTTACCTACATAATACGCGTAATTGATGCGTTCTTTTTCAAAGTATACATAGACAATTACATCTACAATGTACACTAAAAAGGAAAATTCCCTGTATATTATTTACCAAACTTATCATGAATTTATATTAGGTAAAACTAAAAAATATATATCGACAGTATATTTTAATTGTTGTACAATAAACTGCTCAAAGGTACAGCCTTGTTTAACACATCATATAACACCTTAACAAACCTGAACAATATATTAAAATTATATACAAAGCGGATCATACGGATCTAACAACAATAATTTAGACCAGGTCTATCAATCACCAATACTTTCCACATATTAGAACAAATATTTGAAAACAGAACAGAACTGCCCGGTACAGTAATTAACTAAGAGAAAGAATTTTCAGTAGAGATAAGAAGGCAAAAAGGGTTGGTCTAACGTTAACGAAAATAAAACCAACTACATGCTGTTCGGAAAATTAAGAAAACATAGGAAATGCAATACAAGTGGAAAGTATCAGTTCCGAAGGCTCAAACACATTTAACTCGCTAGACACACCGAGCAGCGTATGTGGAGGAGGAAAAGTGCGAGACCTAATTCAAAAAGAAAACGAAGCTTACTTTATCAAAAGTAGAAGCTTTAGCAAAGCTACTATAATTAAAATCTACAAGACACTGATAAGACTCAACTATAAATTATACAGGGTGTCCTTTAAATGCATTAAAAGCTTCAGGTAGAATTTTTCCTTTATGAATGCTTAATACAAATCTTCAAAAAAAAAGTAGGTATTTGGAGCTTAGTTTTCTTGTACGAGAGTGTTAAAGTTCATATCTTTAAAACAGAATTTCATGGAAACAATAACGAGAACTTTAATGTTGCACGTATCTGCCGATAAGTGACTGACTGCCACTTGATTATGTAAAGATTAATATTGAGTTGACGCTCTAGTTGCTCTTCTGGAAGTACTGTTAAAAATGATAAATTTCGTAAATACTACATTTGACAACAGTGCAAGGCCATGGTATTGTGATGAAAAGTAGAAAATTTGTTTTTCGACATTTGTCAAAATCTTTGATTTACTTACCGGGACGTTTGCATTGTCATTTTCCTTCAGTTCCTGGTTCGTTGTGAGTTTATTTGCGTTTTTCTGTATTCATTCACTTTGTTGCTTTCATTCATTTTGTTGCTTTGGTTCCTGTTTTGTTATTGGGTTATTTGCATTTATTTCCTATAGAGTACGACACAGAGTACGTTGACATGATTTGGGTTCTTGGGGAGTGCCACGGAAACTGCAATCAAGCTGCTAGGATTTACGCCGAGCGTTTTCCGAATAGGAGACATCCCAGCCATGTGGTAATTCGGGCTACAAATCAAAGGCTTAGAGAAATAGGAAATATCCGTCCTGCTCCCAATGCTGATAGAGGCCGACCAAGATATGTTAGAAACGGAAATTTACAAGAGGAGGTACTGGAACTTGTAACAGATGATCCGGGTACTAGCGTGCGTGCTCTTCCTAGAGTTGTTGGTGCCTCCAAGACCACCGTTTATAACATCTTGAAGGAAGATCTACTTTATCCGTTCCATAAAGTAAGAGTGCAGCATTTATTAGAGGAAGATTACGAGAAACGTGTTAGCTTTTGCGATTGGTTATTAGAAAAACATAGAGGAAATGCAAGATTTGTAAACAACATTCTGTGGACAGACGAAGCGACATTTACGAGAAATGGCATCTTTAACTCTCAAAACCAACATATCTGGGCACATGAAAATCCTCATGCTCTGCACCACGGAAATTATCAAGTTCGGTTTTCAGTGAATGTTTGGGCAGGAATCGTAGATAATAAACTCCTTGGGCCTTTTGTACTACCTAACCGATTAAATGCTGAGAACTACTTAAATTTCTTAAATAACGACCTTCCACCTTTATTAGAAGATGTTCCTTTGCAAGTTCGTCGGGATATGTGGATGCAACAAGACGGAGCTCCAAGTCACTACGCTGCTAGAGTTAGGCAATGGTTTCACGAAAATTATCCACGAAAATGGATAGGTCGCGGAAGTAGGGTAGCCTGGCCTCCACGAAGTCCCGATTGACGCCACTTGATTTCTTTTTGTGGGGTCATTTGAAAAACTTGGTATATTTGACGCCTGTTGAAAATTACGAAGATTTGGTACAGCGTATAGGTGAGGCGGCGACAACCATAAACGAAGACATGCTGCGGCGTGTCCAATTATCCATTATTACAAGGGCAATGAAATGCCACGAAGTTGGAGGCAGAAATTTTGAACAATTTGTAAATTAATAAAATACAAAAAAGGTTGTGCATAATGATTTTGGTTTTATTATTTAAAATCCAGCAGAATAGTTTGCATTGGCAGAATGATTCAAACAATTTAAAAAATATCAGATAAGAGTAATAATGAACAGTCTAATTTTTAAATCAACATCACTGTCATTCAGTTTATTAATTACCTCTTTTTACCAGACGCGGTTAAAAATGATAAATGAATATTATGTAATTTAAAAATTTAAATGATAAAAACGTAATTTTTGGACATCTCGATTTTGCTTCATGTAATGTCGGCCTACTAATTAAATTCTCCATAAATGCAAAGACATCGTCAACGTTGCCAAGTATAATATTCTTTAAGTGTCTCGTGTGAGGAAACTAAGCACTATAGGAAGTTCGTGTTAGTGTTTTTGAGGACTGTATTTCTTACAGAAGAGTGCTACCTGAAGCTTTTAAGGTATTTAAAGGACACCCTGTATATCTGAGACAACTCCACTGATCAAGAATGAGGAAGAAAAATGAAAACATTTCGAACGGAGAATTTTGAAACTATTATTGGCCCCAGTTAAAGCGCAAGATACTAAACTAAGACAAATGATAAACCACGAAATAGATAAAGAATTAAAGTGGAAGACATGGTACACACACATAGGTCACAGCATGAGGAGTAACCACGCTGACCTGTAAAACTAATAACACAATGGAAACTCGCTGGACATAGAAGAGGAGGCATATGCCGAATTAGATGGTGGTACGCGGTACTGGAAACTACAATGGCAATGGAAATCTGGAAATGAAAAAAAAACATGCAAAGACAGGAAATCCTGCAATAAGAACACAGAGAATGTCGAATCTAGTAACATGCTATGAGACCATATGAAATTAAAGGCGGCATCGATCGACGGATCGCATATCCTTTATCAGATGGGGTTGTACTTCCTCTGGATTGAGACACCGAAAGAAGAAGTAGTAAAAACCGCATTATTTGTAAATAAAGGACATGATGTGTATTTAAATTTACGGTACGTATGTTATTTGAATTAACATATTAGTTGAAAGGAATTGAATTTGCTACACGAAGAAGGATATTAAGAATTAATATAAAAGTATGTATGAAAATGTTGAGTAAGTAATAAATATAGTATATGTGCAATTGAAATAGAGAAAACCCAAATCCGAAGAAAAATGGCAAGGACAATTTACGGTAAAATTAAGGTGGTAACCTAACTATCTCCAAGTAATATCCTAAAACTTATGTAAGTGGTAATTATTCGTGGTCGAAGAAATACTTCCATGCAAGGTCATGGTAGTTATTCATATGATCTCACATTAGGTAGAAAAATAACTGTTCTATTTCTTTGCTAAAGATATTTAAGTACTCCTATTTCTAATAATAAAAATTACCAATTATTTGATTTCCAGCCTTAGATCAGCACTTACGTATATTATTTAACCTTGGTGCGTCGTTCGTTTTATCTACACACATGAGGTGTCCGGGTCCAAAACGACCCATTAAGTGAAAATGATTGGTTAATAACACCTAGCTTCTTTTTTGTATTAAAGTAAACATTCTATAGCGTACGAAAAGCAAACATTTATTTAGTAAAAGGAAATTGAACAATACATTTCAAAACAAAAGCAAGAACTAAGAATAAACGTTTACGTAAAATAGACAATGTGGAATGTAAAAATGAATATTTAGTAAAGAAAAGAACACTTAAATTAAATTTATAATTAACAGAAGAAAAAGTAAGTTTATGAAAGCAAAAAAGTAATTTTATCTATTTATAACACTGTTTGCATATTTGCTCTAAATGTTTCTTACAACAATAGTTTCCACACTTGCAGCACAAACTAGAACACTTATTATCTGTTTTTTTACACATATAGCATCTGCCCCTCTTTCTAGATTGAGTTGATGTTGAAGCTGCTTTATCTTGAATATTTGCTGTCGCAGATTTTACTTTTTCAACAACGTCCCTTGCGGCTTTTGGTCTAGGAAGGCACTTTCTTCTTTCAATCTGTGGTTTTACCAGCGACATACCCAAATTTTCTACAAAACGTCGTCTTGTTCGACGATCTTTTGAACCCCAACTATTAGTTACTTTCAAGAATAAAACGTAGGCATTGTAAGAACTAATAATTATATTATAGAAGACGATAAGTGGCCAACGCTTTGTTTTCCTTTTTGTTGTATAACACATAACTGATTTATCCAAGGTGTCGACTGCCCCTTTTGTTTTATTGTAATCTAGTATAATTACAGGCATTTTACTTGCTTGGTTTGATACTGCTTTTTCCGAATGTAATGTACTTTGCAATATAACACATTTGTTCGATTTTTCGGGGAGGTATGAGACCAAGCAAGTATCAGAAGTAAATGCTAACTTTGAAGTCATTTTTGGTACATATTTCATTTATAGTAGTTCTGGTGGAATACAAGTCTTGTTTCTTTTCATTGTACTAATCATTGTGATATTTCACTTGAGTAGCATCTGGCCTAGTTCATATGACGTAAAAAAATTATCGCATGTAATATTGTGGCCTTTCAATCCGTAAGGTAGGTCCAAAACAACCCGCATACCCTGATCTTGTTCTCCGACTCCTCCAGGAAGTTTTCCAAGGTAAGGCTGGATGTTCCATACGTACGCTGTGTTATTGTCGCATAATACCCAAAATTTAATTCCATATAGAGCAGACTTATTGGGCATGTATTGCCTAAAAGGACACCCGCCTCTGAATCCAACCAATTGTTCATCAACGGTTACATGTGCATCTGGATTTGTCCCAAAGCTCCCTAATAGCCGCAAATTCGTTTGAAATTCTCTAAAGACATTCTTGCACGTAATATACTCCTACCTTTTTCGGCATCCCATAAGCTTTCTGTCGATTCGTTGCGAGATTTGAAAACCCCTGCTAAAATCAATAAACCAATATAGGAATATAAATCTTGCGCATCCAAATCTTTCCAATTTGTGTCATACACTCAACGACCTTCCATGTTCGAATTTTCTAAAATTTGTTCTTGAATTGGTTCAAATGATGGAAAGAAAAGCACAAAAGCATATAGATCGTCTTCCACCCTCGAAGTGGTGTGCCTAGTAAGTCCAGGTGTCATTGTAAGAACGTTGTGTGCAGCAAGTCTCCCTTGATGTATAGGAGGTTCAGAAGACCATTCAATTTTTTTGTTTTTCGATAACATACTTTCGGATGTGACATTTGAAATTTCTGGTTCTTCCTCTTCTGAGTCACTTTCCGAACAAACAGGAATATGATCTTCAATTTCAGAGCACTCATCTTCGTCAGATGAATTCCATCCATCAGAGCAGTCTTGCAAATCAAATATTTCTTCGTCTGAATTATCAATTACTTCTTCTAGTTGCTTTTGTGTCAAAGAAGGCACAAATTTTGATTGTTTTGACGTTATAATAAAAACAAGTTACTCCGCATAAGACGTACACAGAACTAAGATTCAACACTCACCGAAGCACTGTGGGATAAGATATACTGGAGAGGTTTACATACAGGTCTCAACCTGGTGCCATTACTCACACCGCCCTGTACGGAATTATGCGAGGTTCAGCTTGTTCCGGCTTCTAAAGAGGAGAGGACAAAAGTGACCCAAACAACCTATGTGTGCAAATTTAAACTACTAAAAAACTGAAACGAATATTTTCCAGCTAATTACAAAATCTTGAAGCTATAGTAATTACAACTAAAGTCCTAAGAGCTCAAATATCTAGAACAAGAAATAAAAGTTTAGGCGATAAATAAAGCAGCAACTGGGTCGAAAAGGACCCGAACGACGCACCAAGGTTAAAGCGAACATTATTGAATATTTTAACTTACTTAGTATTCAAGAAAACACTCTGAACCAACAAGTACATATCCCGCTCGACATTCTACAGTAATAAGTATAACAGGAGTACTTGAAACAATCCCAGTGACAATGTCTCTGTTGTATGAAGTGGAAATTGTAGTTATTTTAGTAGCGTTAAACGATGAAAAACTATTCGAGTTATCTTCTATATTAACTGGGTTAGAGAATACAGACTTTAGTATTAATACAAGGCAGAAGGTAAAAATAACACGCAACATCTTCGTATCTATGCTTTACATACGCAACTGAGTACAACTTTAAAATGTTCCTTCATTCAATGCCGATAAATATAAAAAGGTTATCATCTGTACTTTAGTGAAATGAAGCCAAACAACTATATAGTTAATTTAAGATGTATTGATGATGTATATCAGTTAGAATTCATTAATATTGATGGCAGCAGATCTGCTATATCTTTCGAAAAAGCACTTGAGAAAAACACAATATAATAAATCTTAGCTAGTTCTTTTCGGTGGCCACATACAATTTTTTAAAGATAAATACTCACTAATCTAGACTAAGAAAAATAACCGTAAAATCCTTTCAAAAAATCACGAAAATACATATTAATATATACAGAAGAAGTTGATTTAATTTATCAATGCCATCATTATCAAAAAATGAAGATCATATGTAAAATACTGACAAGTAAATTAATTATTCCTTTCACGAGAATTACTTTGCAGCCATGACCTTCGTGAACTGCTATTTACAAAATCGGCGAAACCATACTGTTGTTTGGATAAGAGACTTCCGAGCTTCCAAGAAATTACACAAAAACAGCATATTTGTTATAATATACAAAGTCATCCAAATGCCCTTGAAAATCTAATACTTACCATACAAAAATAACACAATCAGGGCAAGTTTGAACGTAAATACATACATAGGGACTCACTAGGGGCTCTCCAAACGATACTGACCTTCACGAAGTGCTATTGCGGGTGAATCGGAAATAACTTTGTTTTTTGTTTAATTATAATTTATGCAATTAAATTGAGTCATGAGATACGCGTATCGTTCTGAGGTCAATGCTGTTAAATACGATTATGCTAAAAGCTGCAGTAATTACTTGTGCGCAATAAAAAATACATTCTGCTACTATTCCGATGTAATAAAAAAAGATAATTTCCATTCCAACAGTACATACCTAATATGGGATATTTGAAAGATGGCAGGTAGATGGGTAGCAGTAGTTAAAGTAACGTGATCATTACACCAACCCAGGAAATGTAAACAGATTAACACAAATAACCAACGTAAAAACAAATTATTGTAGCACAATTGTAAAAAACCTTGGTTGTATATCTATTACATTCTCTATGTATCACAGTATGTCGCCCTAGCAAAAAAAAAAAATGTGAATATATGTGTACATTTTGTTTAAATTAATTGATGCAGCAAGCACAGGTAAACTGATGTTGTTCATGACATTTAACTAGATGTCGAACGTTTC
>JABXWE010042975.1:0-11745 GCA_014611495.1 Limonius californicus | reverse complement strand
TCACTGAATCGCTCAGTACGTAATGGAGCATATGAATATGCAAAGAAATATTACACTCGTGGATATATGTAAGCGCACCGGCCCCCTCCCCCCTCTTTTTTAGAAAAATATTTTTTTTTATTCTAACGGTTGTTATTTGTTTGCGTCAAAGAATCTTTTTCCGCGTAAATAAAAAAATCGATTTTTTATGCCCTACAAAATATAATTTCCAGGGACTTAGAAAATTTTACCTCGGTAGCAATAGCGATTGGTACTAGTTAGACCGCGCGACGGCCTAGCGGTACGGACAGCCCGGTTGGTTCAGAACCATTGCCATACTGTCGCGCTACATTCATTTCTTTAACCGGTATTACAACAACAAGTTATAAATTATTTATCAAAATTTTGTATTTAATACTTAATTTGATATATATAATTATTATTTATATATATAATATATATATATATATATATATATATAATTTGAAATAAAGATGATATGAACAGTTTCCAGTATGGGAAAGTCCAGGGAGGCAGTCGCGTCCACTTATTTGGGAAAGTCCTGAAACATGTTAATTTTATTTTTTAGAAAGACACCTCCTAACATGTAATTATTTTCTATCGTCTTTTGTTTCTGCTCTATGAAGTCATCATTAATGTGTTCCTTAGTTTCATAGGCCTCCTCACTAGTTAAAAATCAGAATTTATTTTAAATGAAAATAACGCACCACATCTGCCATAGATTTAGATTTGCTGCATTTTGACATAATTTCAGTTCTAGCAATATTTTTTTCCCAAACAATGAAGATCGTGATATGCCCCATCCAAGCATTTGGTTTCAACAAGATGGCGCTCCTCATTTTGGTGCCCAAGTCCGGCAGTTTCTTGACCTGATAAATGGTTAAGGCGACGAGGACTATCGGACTCGTTTAGAAATGGAAAATTCCAGCCCAGAAATGATTAGGTGTATGGTACAAAGTGTTTATACACGTGCTGGCTAATAGTTGGCAATTAAAATATTTCCACTCAGTATTTTTCATGTTTTTATTATCATTTAAAATAGATTCTTAGTTTTGGAAATGTATGAGCATTTTTCTCAAAAACATTGTCATGTGGGGTACTAATTATTTTCTATCACTATTTAACTTGTGAGGATGTCTATCAAAATGACAGGAAAAATGGAGTAGCCAATTTAAAAAATTATTACATCATAGTGCAGAGACAAAAGTCAACAGAACAAAAAGATACGTTGAAGTAAGTCAAGCTTAAATCACAGTTAACGGGTTTCGCATTTAAAAAAAATCAATCCCCACCAGGAAAAAGTGTTACATAAATAACATAATTGTGACAAGCATTACAACGTACGGTTTGGAGGTATGGCAAATAAATGAAAAGAACAGAAGAAAACTGTTAGCAAAAAAAAATGGATTTTTGGCGAAGGTTAGCAAAATTTTCAAGACTAGACCATATCCGAAACGAGAGAATGTGGAAAATAATGAAGGCCCCAACCACAATTATAGATGACACAAAGACAAAAATTGACGCCGCCCTTTATCATAACAAGTCTGCAAATACTAGATTTAAGGCATTCTACATTGAAATATTGATTGCTTAGTTTACTGTTGTGTGGGGCCGTGGTAGAGTAGTGACCGCGGCGCTTGGCTTCGGCGTTATTCTACCAAATTCGCTCAGGTTCGTATCCCGAGCCCTGCACTTTCCCAGGGTGTTGTGGTGCCTTAGTTGTGATTAGGGCATAGAATGTTTCAAAGGGTGGGGCAGGTTAGACCGGTACGAAATGCTGAGCCAGGACACTGTGAGAGGGATAAGAACCAAGGAGTTGCATTTGACAACTCCATAGTACTTAAAAAAAAAGAAAAAATAACTCATGTGTTTTGAAAACAACTTTAGTAATACATCACTATTTTTTCCAGATCGGCAGTGGTTACTGGCCTTCTTGCGAAGTAGTAAATTTAGCCTACAGCGCACCAAGGAGAAATTAGATTATTTTTATACCATCAAATCCATAACGCCGGAATTTTTTTCAAATGAAGATCCGATGCTTCCTGAAACACAAGAAGTGTTAAAATCTGGGTAAGCAGAAGGAGAAAAATGTAAATCTGTTAACTTACTTTCTTTTTATATTAAGTGCTGTTGTTCCCATATTAATGAAGAAAACGAACGAAGAAGGATTTCCCACTTTATTGTTTGTTAATTGGAAGAACGCTGATCCAAATAAAATTACTTTTACGAACTATTTTAAAACGGCTTTGATGATGATCGACGTTCTACTACAAGAGAACGACAACTGTACTGTTAATGGAATCTACATCATTCATGATATGAAAGGATTTTCTTTAAGTTATATAACACATGTAACTCCAGCGCTTTGCAAAAAAGCGATGTTAAGCATAACAAAAGCCTACCCGTTGAGAATTAGAGGAATTTATTTTATGAACACTCCGCCAATTTATGAAACGTTTATTAATTTGTTTCTACCGTTTATGAGCGAGAAAATGAAAAGCAGGGTACGCAACTTTTATTAGTCGTTTCTTGCCTTTATTGATTGCAGTTAATATTAATTACCAAGTATAAACTAGGTGATTAATAATATCAACAGGTTTGTTTCGTTTTCTGGTGCATTATATGTAGTTAGATATAATGACGTGTCATTTATATGTTGTTTTTCTTTGAAAAACGTATAAAGCAGCAGAAACCTGAAACAACCTGTTGACAATACCTTTTGGACTTGTTAATGTGTACCGTCTATTCTTGATAAGGTGATCAATAATGATTGTAATAGGGAAGTTCATGGAAAGCGTACGGTTTTGTACTTGCTGTTTTCAGTTATTTTACTATGTGCGCATACAGTTTTGGGTAATAATATTAAAGAAAAATGAATTACTATGTTCTGCATGGCTCCCTTCATGACAATCATTACTAAACACTATGAAGTTAAATTTGATCACGAAATGTTCTGAAGTTGTTATAGAAATAACATCTTATTTTCAAACAAATATAACTTCAGGTTTCAGTTGTTCAACAGGGGACTATAGAAATATACAAATTAAGTAATTTTCTTCGCTGTTACTTGTTAATTTCATTGGTATATTTCTGTTCAATTTAGGTAAAAGTCTTTGGTGAAAATTCTTTTGACAAATTCTTGGAGGAGATACCGCTTTCCGTTATGCCCAAGGAGTATGGTGGAACAGCTCCGACAATTAAAGAGCTAACCGGTAATACTTACAACAGACAGTCAAAGAATCGCATTATATTAAAAACTTTCACTTATTTTAAGGTGAATGGGTGAAAATAATGGAAAATCATAAGAACTGGTTTATAGAAGACGCTCAGTACTGCTCCGATGAATCAAAAAGACTTGGCACACCGAAAACTGCTGCTGATATATTTGGAGTAGAAGGAAGTTTCCGAAAGCTAAACGTTGATTAGAAAATTGTATTTGCTAATTATTGAGCAAACATTTGTCTATAAAGCATATACGGGTATACTTAGAGGTATAATTTCTGTTTATAAACACAAGTGTGAATATATTTGCAAATAAAAGTGGCTTATATGAATTAAACTTTACCATCACCTGCTTCGACAGACTAATACCAATTTCAACAGAAAGATAGATATCTGTCCCAGTCCTTTAAATAAGACGTATACATAATATTTAAAGTTCCTTTAAGATGATTTATTCTGTGTATTGTTAATTTTTGTTCTATACATTAATAATTAGTAATAAGTAGTTATGTGGAGTGTGTTTATAGTGGTTCATTATGTACTATATTCTAAGCAGATGCATGTAAAAATAACGTTTTTAATTTGAAACGTGTATAGATATCAATGCTATTACAAAAACCAACCAATATTTAATTTTGGAATGCATAACTGTTTTATTGCGAAACTAACTAGGAACATAAACTAGCAACAAAAAGAAATATTGGCCTCAACTATCGCCCCTCTAACAAAGAATATGCCACGCATTCCACGACCATTCCAGATCCATAATATATAAATAGTTCCTCTTTTTTTTCTTCAGGCTGATATACAGGGAAATTTTCTTTTTAGTATACGTTGCCTATCTATACTTTTAAAAAGAACCCATCAATTATGCCTATTATGTAGGCAACCAACTATATAGACAACTAAAGCATGCTGTGGCCAGAATAATCAAATTAATTCATGGTTAAAAAATAAAATTAATCTTTATTTAGTGTCTTCTTGCGTTTTTCATACAAACATGTACAATTGTACAATAAAGACGAAAAAATGGAAATTCTAATGTGGTATCAGAATGGTAACAGCTAAAGAACTGTGAGACTTATTTTCACTAAAATATTCAGAAAGACCTATTCCTTGTATTCGAACCACACAAACAATTGTTAGAAAATTTAAATCGGAGGGATGCGTAATAAATTCCCATCAAATAAGAACTCAAAGTGATCACGTTTTAACCGATAAAATGAAATTTAATATTTTAAGCTACGTTGAAGGAAACCCCATGGTATCACTACGAGAAAAAGCTTGGTATTTATAAAACTAAAAGAATTTAAATATAAATCGTACAAATTTTCTAATCACCAAAAACTATTTGATGAAGACAAACAAAAAAGAAAAAAAGCTTTTGTTAAACATTCTTTAATTTTATGAATGAACATGAATACATTTTAAATACGATACTTTTTAGTGATGAAGCAACGTACACAGTATATGGAGAAGTCAATTCACAAAATTTTCGGTGTATATTGTAATTCCTCATCTATCCACTATCTTATTACTTAGATACTGATCCCGCACTAATCGCAATTAAAAAATTTAACTCGCAGTCAATACACTGGGAAAGTTAACGTATGGCTAGGAATAGTTGAAAATAAGCTAATCGGTCCATATTTTATTGATGGTAATCTCAATACAGCCAAATTTTTAGAGCTATTAAGGAACGACATAATTCCGGCAATAGAAAATTTAAACATCGATGACCCGTGGTTTCAGACGGATGGAGCCCCTCCGCATTCCACGAATGCTATAATAAACTTTCTAAACGACAGGATTCCAGGACTTTGGATAGGGAGATTCTGTCCCGTACCGTGGTCCCCGCTTTCTGCAGATTTGTGGCCCTCTTGACTTATTTGCTTGGGGATACCTGAAATCAAAAATGTATGCAAATATTCTAATACAAAGTATTGATTGATTGAAAGATCGCATACGTACCGAATGCTTGAATCCCGACTTTCTTGCGAATGCTGTGCGTGCTTTTCAACACCGTTTAGGTTATTGTTTAGAAGTAGAAGGTGGCCATTTCGAATACTTGTTGTAACTGTTGTTTTTATTTTCATTTTCGTTTTCCGTTATCGATATATAATGTTTTACAATAATAATCGTCGTTGTTGTTCCACTCTTTTTGATTTACCTATTTAATATTAACACTGCATCAAACATAACCTACATACTAAGGTAATTCACAACTACAGTGACGTTTGCTTCTGTTTTCTTAGTTGTCTGTATACTTGGTTGCCGGTATAATAGGCGTAATTGATGCGTTCTTTTTAAAAGTATACTTAGGCAATGTATAATAATAAAAAAATTCCCTGTACTCCCATCACTGACGATTGAACTTCCAAAATGATACAATCCCTCAAGCCGTATGACACTTTATCTCTTATATATTTGACTTTCCCAAAATCCATAACTCTTTTATATTGCCAGTACATAGATTCCAATTTTTACATTTAGGATAATTACTTCGCTAATACCATGGATGGGTACTTTTACTAAGGCTCCTGGAGCTCATTTTGTCCTGATCCAGGTCATTGATAATTTTATTGGAAAACGTAAGCTAAGATTAAACGTTCGCAATTTCACGACTTCACAAAATTCCGTTCTATCCCTTAACCAAAAGCCTTGATAAAATATGCAAATAAATGAATTCCAAAATAGTATTTTGTTTAAATAATAACATTCGGAACTTGTTGGGAAACCCTAAGGACGAATCCGAAAATTTGGAATAGTCGGGGACTTACGAAAATGCATGTTCTCACTGCAATGGAAAAATATTGGGCAAACTAAACGTAATATTGAGATTAGATTTAAAGGACATTGTAACGTGCGATTCCTTACGCCTAGTCGTTTTATATTCAATTTTCAAGATAGTATTTTGGATTGCATACTTTATGCTTTTGGTTAATACAATTTTGGCCTTGTTTGAGTTTTGGTTCCTCCATTCGTATATTTCCGAATTAGGAAATGGCGATTTTGATATTTCGTGTGGCATTCATTAATTTCTGAGTTCTCATAGAACGTACACGTGTTCTTGAATTATTTTAGAAGTCTTTTTAAGGCTTGCGAAATTTCCCGATTTAATTTTCAAGATACAATTGTGTAATTGTAGATATCGATAGTAGTGATATGTATTCCAGGGAGCTATCCCAACCTTTGGGCAAATCTTTTTGTGAAAGTTTTTGTCGTCAGTTTTACATCTTTTGGTAAGCGTGGAAAATCCAAATCCTACTGTTTTATTTCTAAGTCATTTGAATTTATTTAGACGAATATGATACGGCCGAAATTATCTATCTTCAATTAAAATAAAGGAGACCCTGCAGATATTTCGAAGCGATTGCAGTTTATCTTCCGTGTGCAGAGCAATATTCAAACTATCAGCATTACAAGTGTGTCCGTTCCGATTACATTTAATTAATACAGGGAGATTCGGTAAACTGTAATTTCAAGCAGAAAGGGGTCGTCGTCAACATTTTTATTTATCTATAAATTGATGATTGGATAACTCAGCTTCATAATTATTGTAATTTCAATTCCAATTAGGGATGCACAATATCCACTATTACACCAACAACAACCAGACATTATTATCCTCCTATGACAAAAAAATGCGTACCTAATGCTAATGACACGCGGAGAAATATTTGAAAGTTTAGGCTCTTAAAATAGAGGTAAATAGGAAAATGGGCAGGTGTTGTAGCGCATCTACGTAAAATTTAATTGTTGCATTAAATAGTAATTAAAAGCTTTATGATGTGTTTCTGAAGTTACATCGTCGTTTTAAGCAAATTTTGGACCCTGAAATGGTTAAAAAAATTTAAGAAAAGCGTTTCTTAAGATTTTATAATTGAAATCTTTAATATCGTCGATTTATATGCCAGCAATTGTTGTTCGTTTGTTAATTACAGAAGTACCTAAGGGAATTTAAATTAGGATCCTCAACAACAAGCTTGAATAAACACAATAATAAATGTATATCACATTAGTAGAGGAATTAACATTAAATAGAACAATAATTTTATTAAATTACGTGTTGTTTTCATACACTACTCATTAAAAGTGAGATTGTTTATTAATCAGTAGGTAAATGAAAATCTAAAATTATTTCATCACTGTTTCATAACAAAATTAAATAGTAGTGTCACATGTCACTTACCTGAGTATTATGTAGGGCAAGAGCGTGTTCAGCTCAAAACGGAAGGGGGGGGGGCAGTTTTCTGAAGCCAACTTCTTTCAAGAGGGAAGAGGTCCATGGGAGGGGGCATGCAATAATACACAATTACAAAAGAAGAATCCTGTTATCAATAAAATTAATTTTTGAACAGTACTTTGCGAGGATTAGTTACAAATGTTCTAACTACAGCTTCCACTAATTGTTCCTTGTATGCGGAAACCCATTGACTATAAATGCTATTTTCACCAATAGTGCTTCTAAGCCATGTTTTAATTCGGCGAAGGGAGCTGAATGAACGCTCTATAGTGCTTGTTGTGCAGGGCTGTGAAAGCAAAATCAGTAACGCCTTTCTAATGGTTGGAAAAAACAATTCGCCCCTTTTTAAAATCTCGATATCTGGCGCTTCTTTTACCTCATTCCACATTTTGAACATAATTCCCTTTCTCCTTCGATGCCTTTCAAATTGTAAAAAGTTGCAAAAGATGAACTACTTTCGTTCCATTCCTCCAACGAAACATATCTCATGTTACTCGGATGGAAATGTGTCAATGAAAATGCAGGCGATTTGTCTGCAGAAAATCTGACGTCTGAAGATGATATGATGGAACCCAAGTAAGAAACTATTAGAGACATTCTCCATAATGGAGATGTATTTCCGGCTAGAAGGTTGCTTCTATGCATTTGTCGGCCAGCAACGCGAGTGGCGGTTATACCAACATTCAAATGCTTTGATTCTTTCAAAACGTCAGCTGTGATGTACTCCACATCTTCCCGATGGTGCTTTAGCATGACGAGAATAGTTTGAATGTGCTGGTTAGCTTTAACTATGTCACGTGCCTTCAATTGAAGTGTATTTTCTACGGGTTCCAGTATAGAAGAATACTTCGCAATTAATGCTACTGACACAACAACACCGCTTATGATGCGGCAATTATTGTTGATATATGACTGCAAAGAGAGGATCAATGTTAATCAGTAAAATGTATTGAAATGCAGCGTATATAATATAAAATAACCCTAGCATTAGGACAATTTCCGATAAATTTAAAATTATTGTGCTAGACAACGGTTTTCAGGGATCTCGTTGGTCTAGTGCGAGAACGCATTGGCCACTCGAGGTCACAGCAAATGCGGTCGCTCCGTTGGGGCGATCGAATCCCGACTGGGGCGATCGCATTTGCTTAGTTAAGTTTAGGATGCATGTTGCATGAATGTTTAGTATGTAAGGGACGCCCGCACCCCCCTAAAGTAATGCGAAAGCGGTTCGGGGGGGGGGGGCGGTAGTATGAATGTGTGAGGAAAAAAGACAACGGTTTTGCCTGCTGTGAGTATTACTTGAATGTGCACTCAACAGATAAATATTTGGTAAAATATACCTAAATAATTACGGCTCTGTAACAGCTGGGAAGAATGATAAAAGTTTGAAGGAAAAGCCTTGTGGCGAAGTGTTGAGAGGGGTCACCGGAGACAGTCTACGTGGAGGCAGTTGACGTGAGGTTGTTGTAACTAGACTTAAGTTTGCATATCTTTGGCGTAATCACTAATTAATAGCGTTTGCGAACCTACTAAATGCTATGCGAATATACTATAAGTTGAAACAAGGTGCGAATTTAGTGTTGACGATATGTATGTGATTATATATATAAAGATGGGCTGCAATGGCAATGTCAGCTGATATAAGCAGTGGCGTTGCTGGGTATCTTATAAGTAATATCCCATGAAGTGTTATATGCATTCACCCAAATGGTTACGTATTATCTGCTTGGTATTATATGTGGTTTACAAGCATTGGGTTCTATTGTGGTTACTATACAAGATTGATGTGTCTATGTAAGTAGTAGTTGGAAACAGTAGCGTAGTAAATAAAGTAGATAATGTGTGTGGCATAATTAATCCTTATTCCCCTAGAAATCATTCGGGACGTAGTCAGTCGGCAGAGGTTGCATCGTAAATGTGTCTACGTCGAACTATTATTAATATTATTCCTACGAATGCAACATTAATGTCAGGATGGCATCGACTGACTTTTAAGCGGGGGTGCGGACACTAATGAGGAAACGCCCTCCCCCCCACCTCTCCTGTGAATAACAGAGAGATGGGCTATGGCCTTCGGCCATAGCCTGGAGCCCTCTGGAGGATTGAAGCACCAGAAGATATGTATAATTATCGTAATTACTGTACGATTACGAATGACAGCAGTTAGCTGGCAGATGTGCATCCGTATTCGGTCCCAATCCAGGAGCACGGGGCTGGAGGTGTGTACAACTGCCCAAAATTTATTGACTGATCAGTAAGTCTGTGTTTTATTATCTGTTGCATGTAGCCGTCAGTGAGTTCTGATCAAATCCGCTGTTTGTTTACCCAAGAACTGCATAAATGAAATGTAGAAGAGGTGCAACCGTATTTAAATTAAAAATTCAATAGTTTTTATACCGTAAGGTCGACCATAACAGTTTTTAAAATATTGTAATGTTGAGTGGTGTCCAGTTTTTGTTTTACGAATCTTTTCATATTGTCGGGTTGAACAATGCATAAGGTCGCATTTTCCTTTAAAAATAATAAACTATTTACTTTATTACATAACAATATACAGGATGTTCTAAGCATGCTAGAAAAACTTTAACAAATTATTTAACTCCTAAATCACCTAATAATTTGCTTAGAATTCGGCACTGTTACGGAGATATGGGGTTTCAAAGTTTTTTACATCAATTCATTAAAATGTAAATCGTTAGTTTGTTTCTTTTCCGATTTTGGTAAACTTTGTTGTTTTGGAAAGCTAATAATTCAAGCTCAATATCCAGTTGCGATGAATGTCTTGTCACACTAGTGATTGTAAAAAGTGAATGAAATCTGACCCAAAGTGAAAAGTTGATAGGAAAATGTGTTAATTAGGAAAGGAGATTGTTAACCTAACTTTTTTGTGCAGGTTCTGAACTAGTATTCGATTTTCTAATAAACAGATATTCGGAATGTTTGTCCAAAATTTCTTATTTAAAGACTTAACTAACAAAGTTTCGAATCGCAATACCAATTTAAATACATACACCCAATTTCAAAATTTTTAAACCACAAGTTTCACTTCTGGGACATATGTCATTCTCTTTTCACATACAAGTGTACATTTTTTTGACTAAAAATTAAGACTGGACTGTTAGCTTTCCAACACAAAGGAGATTATCAAAATGGGATACCAATCAAAAAAGTTATTTACATTTTAATGAGTTTACCTCAACGGTCGTAACGGTACTGACCTTAAAAAATGTACTACTTTTTACTTAGATATTAAATATCCTCAGTTATACATGGTTAAACTTCTTTGCACATGTTTAAAATCACACTGTATATGCTTCATTTATCTATTCAAGTTATTGTCTCTGCCTAAGGCCTATATCTAGTTTGCTGTAATTATTTTAAAATGTAATTGACTTGAATGGATATGCTGTTAGTATTCGAATTATCAAAACCAGACAAGGACTAGTACAAACATTTTCTGTGACAGTTTTAGTGTTCGGCTAACTCACTATTTTGAGAAGAATTATAATTACTCCTACCATAATCTTTGATTTTGATTAATTTGATTTGCTCAGCCTGTTTTGATATTTTTATATAAAAACTTCATTATGGAAATCTCTAAATTTGCAACGTCTTTAAGCTCAATAACTGTCTGATAATTACAATTACAGGATTGCAAATATTTGCTATTAGTGTGTTTTTTAACTCATTAACCTGTATAAAGTTCAGAAGCCGCTTCAGTAAATCTTGCTGGTAAAATACTGGTTTTATTTCAGGCGTAGATAAAATGGTAGATTGTCTGAATGAAACGGACAGAAAAGAAAGTCTGTCTGTATTCAACCCAACACAGCCTAGCAACGTGTGCCGTAATAAATGTTTAGCTCATGAGAAACGAAAACTGTTGTAGTGTAATTTATATTTGTAGGTATTGTTCCTGATAACTAATAATTGCTTCAAAACATCTTGGTCAGTTACTCAGGAGAACAAAAATGAATATTCGTCCCCTATCCAGTGAACTTCAGGCAAAGGCAGAAAAAGAACTCAACGAAGTTCCCAGTCGAGTCGTAGATGACTTAGAAGATATCGAAGTATGGCTACTAAAACAACCACATCTAAACGTAAGAAAAGGTAATGACTATCACATTTGTTTTTCTACTTAGTGTGCAAGGGGGTTAAAAAAAGAATTTACTTTATTTAATTAGATAGGATTGAATACTGCTAACAGGTAGACCATGCAATTAAAACTGGAAATATCTGTAGAATATGGTTCAAAATTGTTAAAAAGTGTCTCATAGATA
>JABXWE010042974.1:0-21489 GCA_014611495.1 Limonius californicus | reverse complement strand
GTCACATTAGTGCAGCACCTTACTCAAAATGATTACCCACGTCGACTAAATTTCTGCTAATTAAAAAAAAAACGTTACTACTGATCCACTGTTTTTACAAAATATTCTATTTTCTGACGAAGAGACATTTAGTAAGAATGGATGCGTAAATAACAGAATTGCCATTTCTATTCACAAAATAATCTACAATGAATTCGGCAAGCACACTTTGAAAGAATTGTTACTGTAAATGTGCGGTGTGGTATCCTTGACAACTTTATCGTTGGTTCCCACTTCATTGAGGGCAGTTTAAATGGGGATATTTGCCTCAGCTTGTAGAAAACATTCCTATTTATGTTAGACAGCACAGCGTATGCGGTTTCTAAATGATGGAGCACCTACCCTCTTCCACAGGTAAGAAACTACCAAGATGAAACATTCCATAACAGATTAATTGCAAGAAGTGCAATTCATTCTTGGCCAATTCTCTGTTCCTCTTGTAAGTTCTTCTGTGATGCTTTTTAGTTGTATACTTTGGTTTGTTGTTTTCTTTCGGCCTCTTAATACTTTCCGTATTTGTTTTTGTGCCCCATACATGTCGTGTTCCATCTCTGAACTAAATCTACGCCAGTATTCTTCCTTTATTTCTTTTACACGGTTGTTGACCCTGTTTCTTATTGTTATGTATCTTTCATGGTTTTCCTGTGTCTGATAATTTTCATATTTTAAGTATGCGTTCTTCTTTTCCTTCGTTATTGTTTTTACTTCGATAGTAAACCATGGTTTTTTGCTGGGTGAGGCATCTTGTTGTATCGTGCGTGTTCCAATAGCTTCCTTACTGGCATTGGATATATTAGTTTTTAGTTTGTTCCAGCTGGTTTCGATATCATTGTCTTCCTGGATGGGATTTTAGGTGATGTGTTGTTTGCATGGTGTCATATATAGTGTCCTAGTACTGTCATTGTTTAGCGATTCAATGTTGAATTTTTCCTTCAGCACATTTGATTGTTTCTTCTTAGGTACCATGATCATTCTTAACTTGCCTAGGACAAGATTGTGGTCAGTGCCGATGTTAACTCATGTAAGTACTCTGACATCTATAATTTGGTGAGGCATAAAATTTCGATTGGTAATGATGTAATTGATTACTGATTTGTTATCTTGATAGTCGCAGAATGTGTATTTGTGTTGCCCTTTATGTGGGAAGTATGTGTTATTTATTCGAAGTTCATTATGTGCGCAGAACTCTATTAACATTTGTTCATTCCGATTTGTGACGTCTTCA
Source organism: Limonius californicus (assembly GCA_014611495.1). Lineage (NCBI taxonomy): Eukaryota > Metazoa > Arthropoda > Insecta > Coleoptera > Elateridae > Limonius > Limonius californicus. The sequence continues at coordinate 20,225 of JABXWE010042974.1, read as the reverse complement.
TGTGTATTTTTTGTTTTACGCCTTCTAATACTTCATTGCCCATTCTTGCGTTTTAATCTCCCATTAATATAAGTTGTTCAGTTGGTGGAATCTTGTCTATTTCGTCTTGTAGGGTTTCGTAGAAATCATTGGACATCTGTTCAGGTTTGTTGATGTCTGGTGCGTAGACTGATGTGATATGTAGAGGTTTACCAAAGGACAATGTCAGTTTCAGTATTCTGTCGTTTACGTATTCAGCATTTGTTATATTTTGTTTGTATTTTTCATGTACGAGTATTCCAACTCCAGATACTGCTCTTTCTTCATTTTTTACGCCGCTGTATATAAGAAGGTAGTTGTTGAGTTTTGTGATGTCCTTTCCTTTCTTTTTGATTTCGGATATTGCACCTATGTCTATTTTGTGTTCGTTCAATTCAGGAATTATTTCGTGTTCTTTATTGCTCAGGGATTTTACGTTCCAGCATGCGATTCTAAGTTGATGTCGTTTCCGGAAAAGTTTTTCCTTTTTTTTTCCTTGCATTGGTCATTTTCCGTTTTTTCCGTCCTGTTTCCGAGGCTGGGTCTCCAGTTCTGTGAGCGGTTTATTCTTTTTCCGCTAGGCAGGCTGCTAATTTCACGTAGCAACGCTCCTCCTATATCCGTGCTTGGGACCGGCAGTGGTAGCTGCTGAGCTACTCAATCCACTCAGCAGCTAATCCCAGGTGGAGTTCAGAACATGTTCCATAATAATCTCTTGGGTATAACGTTGGCCCGTGAGTGTACCATTAAAAATTTGGAGGTCAGTAAGCCGCCTTTAGAAATTCCAGCCCATACCATAAGACCACCACCACCAAAGGCAACGGCTGCTAGGGTATACTGAGGTAAGATACGATATCCGGCACTATGATAATACTGTTTGAAGTTGGCTATCATTGCTGAGACAATATCAGGACTCGTCCGAAAACAGTATATCATCGCACGGTGTTGCTTCTTGAAGCTTACTTCTTGACCATTTCATCCGGTGTCTTCGTTGAGTCACAGTTCTTGCAGGATATCTCAGGGGGCGGTGTGAGGTAAGTCCTAGTCTTACATCAAACAATGGATTTCTCACAGTTTGGTTGGAAACTCGATTTCCTGTACTATTCTAGAGAACTTGCTGTAGATGTCGAACATTTGAAAGGGTGTGCGTTCTTGCATTAATTAATAGAAGTAGATCCTCACGAAGTGTTGTGATGAGAAAGGATCCGCTTCCAGTCCTTCTTGCATTCATACCTGTTTCTCTAAGGCGCGAAAGGGCACGTGAAATTACACTCTGCATGTGTCCTAACATATCAGCAATGTCGACCTGGCGATCTCCTCTTTGGTGCATAGCAACGGCTAAATTTCGTTGTTCTATTGTTAAATGGTTTCTCTGCATTGTTGTTTATTATTAAGAACACAAATGTAACACACGAATAAAAAACAACGAACAAAGAATATCTTAAGAAGACAGGAAAGATAATTCAATCAAACACACAAACTCGACTTGGCACGAATACGGTTAAACTATTGCAGCTGGAGTCGATTGTTTTTTTTTAACATCAAACATTGCCGCTTGCTCTAATTAGCAATAATAGACAACCGTTAGCCACAAAATACAAACATATATGGTTTATATTGCAATATTCTTATTCATTTTTGAGTATTTTAATGTCGTTGTTCTATAGACTTAGAACCGCACTATTCTTCTTGGAATGCTGTAGCTGATTAAGATTTTTCAACTTGTTCATCTTATTTAACACATTCTTTCAATATCCTTTATATATATTTTTATAAACTTGAACGGTAAAGACGTTAGCATTATTCAACCTCTTTGAACGCCCAATTGCCCACGAAGATCCTGATAATAATTTTCCTCTAAACACTTGGCTGCTAATACCTATTTACGAGAGTGACTAAAAACCTTATGTGAACATTTTCATCTCAACCACTAGTACCACCAGTAGAAATGCGGGGCTGAAATGTCTTCCGAACCGTTAACCCCAATTTTAACGGCGCGCAGGATATGAAAGGAAAGAGCGAAAGGCGGACTCTCTTTTCGGTTATAAAAACATATTATGAGTCGCTCATCAAATTACGTGTCGTTACATATTCTAATGAGAATACTACAGGGCTGCTGTGGTCCCCTGCGGTACAGTTTGCGGAAAGTGAATTTTTAAAATGGCAAAAGACTTTTAATGGAATTGGCGTGTTTGTGGCATTTGAAGGTAACGCTCATTGAAATAATAGAATATTATAAAATAAATATGTGACTTATTGGAAGAAGTATACTAAAGTTTCATTAACATCTCCACAGCAGAAGCTGCACGTGCGGGCTTACAAAAACTATAAACTTGGTAACGTAACTTAAAACCAAAATGAATTAAATATTGAAAATATAAGATTTTATAGTGTTAGCCTAAGGTTCTGCTACTCGAAAGTACGTTTTGAAAGCGGGCCAAAGTTATTGTCACAATCATTAGTATCACTTCTTACATTTTTACTTTATTGTTGTTAACAAATTTTTCTATTCACCTGTTTATAACTTTGTTAAAAATCTATTACTGCTGCTCGTTATAAAAATCGAAAAACCCAGGAAGACAAATTTTAGGTAAAGCTAATTTTCCAACAAGGCGAAATCCTTGTTTGTTGTAGAAAATCGGTGGTTATTGACCAACGAAGTAATTTGTTTGTTGTTTACAATATTTCATTCCTTTGAGTTTTTGAAAAAATTACATAATAGTTGGTCATACTATGGGAGCGAGTTCTCCACGGCAAAATAAAAAAAGTTCAGCTAAACCTTAGCCCGAAAATGTTTCGTTATGGAGTTACAACATTATAAAGTGAGACTTGTCCGATCACTTTTCTGTATACATATAATTATGGTAATAGTTGGACGAAAGTTTTATGAGTATACCTTACTAATCAAGGTTGCAGGTTAGAGTCCATTTTCATTTTAGTGAGTGCACCACAGACGTCTCAAGTGGTAGGATTAGATACCGTTTTCTACAATTTCTTCTACGTTGTTTTGTTTTTGACAAAGAAATCTTATTTTTTGTGGAGAAGTTCTCTTGTTAAAAGAGAAAAACTCAACTGTTTTCGAGATAAATCAATTATTATGAAAAATCGAGTTCCAGTGAAAATTTTGTACTATATCGATTAATAGATTCAGAACAACAGGGCAATAAAAAAAGCTCATATGAAGGTTTTCTTCGAAAACGCTTAGAATTCAAGGTCTGAATTTAAATGACTAAAAATTTCCGCAACCTTATTTTCTATATTTATCTGTTTACACGAAAAATAGTATTAATTTTATAAACACTTTATTTACATTAACATCTGTTCGAAATATTTAATATATCATCACGTACACACTTGTAGCTGCTTTAGTCTGCCGAAATAGTACAGTGGCGTATTTCTAATGCCCGGTAAGGTTAATCCTATGGAATAAGTAAACTAACTTCTCACGTAGACGATCGGATGATTGAAAAACAGAAACAAGGAGGATAAATTGGACTGTTGCTTGTCTAGAGCTTTCTCGGAACATTGCATGATCGGCCCTTACTAAAATAAACCCATCAAATGGGCGGTAGTATGGTGATATGATCTTCGATATCTATTTTCAAAATAAAGGCGTTTTTCTTTCTCTGCCAGTCGTACTCTCAATGCTGAGAGGTCGTTATTCCATGAGTCTTCAATTTGCATTGTTGATGACTGCTTCCATAGTTTCCTATCTTCTGTGTCTCCAATGGTTGTTTGTAAGGGTTTTCCCGATATTTTCTATATCTAGTCTACCCATCTGGTAGGAGACCGCTCCTTGCCCTTTGGCCTTCTATTTTTACTTGTATCATCAATTTTTCCATGTTATCTTCTTGTCTTCTGTTTATATGCCCATAGTATTGGAGAATTTGTCGCCAGCATATTGTTGATGGTCGATCTTTTATCCCTATTTCTTGAATGACTGATACATTTGTCCTTCGTGCTGTCGAAGGTATGCGCAGTAGGGTCTGGTACAACTGGGCGCCGCCGACTGGGCGCCGCTGACTGGGCGCCGGCCGACTCGGCGCCAAGCCAACTAGGCGCCAAGCCAACTGGGCGCATGCCAACTCGGCGCCAAGCCAATTCGGCGCCAGCCCAAAATAATATTTAAATTAAAAAGGGAATAAAGCCACATCCTAAGAAAATACAAAATAATGTTGAAAGTTGCTGTTTTGCAAAACACTTAACTTCTTTTCACTTTATTCTATAAATCAGACTCCTTTTCCTATTACTTTCCTTAAGTGCTATATTTCTTTTTCTCTACCTCTTTTTATGTAATAAATAACACTGTGTGATTTTGACAAACTTTATTTATTAAATTAACAAATTTATATTTACGTTCTTAACTTAAAGTTAATTGTAAGAATAGTGTGGCCAACAGTCCGAATAAAATTTTGTAACCTGACCTAACCGAACCTAACCTAACCTAACCTTTTTTTTCGCACTCATTCATACCGCTTTCGCTTTCGCATTATTTCAGGGGGTGCGGGCGTCCCTTACATACTAAACATTCATGCAACATGCACCCTAAACTATGCTAGGCAAATGCGGTCGCCCCAGTCGGGATTCGATCGCCCCAACGGAGCGACCGCATTTGCTGTGACCTCGAATATAACTTGGCGCCGAGTTGGGCTGATGCCCAGTTGGCGGCGCCCAGTTGGCTTGGCGCCCAGTTGGCTTGGCGCCCAGTTGGCAGGTGCCCAGTCGGCGGCGCCAAGTCGGCGGCGCCCAGTTGGCGGCGCCCAGTTGTCCCTTACCGTGCGCAGTACTCTTCTCCAGCATCAGAGCCCAAAGGAGTCAATTATTTCCTGTCTCTCTGCTTCTTTTATCGTCCAGCTTTCTTCAGCATACATGAATATTGCGAATATTAGTTTCTGTGCTAGTTTTGTCTTAGTGTTTCACGATATTGGTCTGGCGTTTTTAGTAACTTGGAAATCAAACAACTATTAAAAAATCTAAATCAACATTCAAACTCTACATATATGTTGCCGTAATAATCTCAAATATCTTTACAATATCACTGATAATAAAAAAATTATTCAATAAATACGATAACTGAAAACACTCTCATAATATAATGCAATCTGTACTGAAAATTCATTAAAATTTCTAAGATTTTTATATTGATCCTAGTAGTTCTTGAGATGCTGTGCAATTCTTCAAATATAACCGAATCTCTTCTTTTCTTGCCATTACAAGGTCCTCTGGCATGCCATACTGATCTTGGATACACTGTATATTGTTGAAATGTTAAACATTTAGAATATACGCTTCCTTAAGATTAGATAAATACCAATACAATTAGTAAATAAAAAAAGATTTAAACATGTACGAGAATGTTTCATCAATTATTGTACCTAACATAGAAGGTATTGACCAACAAATAAATATGTTTTTCCTATAAACGTGAGTTAGTGATATTGACATTAGTATACCCAGTTTGCAGGTGCCTATCTCCTTGTTTATAGAAGTTATACATTTTATACGAGGGCTGTTCTCTTTCCGCTGAGCCTATCTAGCAGGCTGAAACAATTTATGTTTGCCTTTTAACGTAGTTATTTACAAGTTTAATTATAGTGAAAGTTGTCAAATATACTTAAAGGTTTTCAAAATAGAAAATTTTAAAGTAATCCCTCACTCAATAAATCATCAAATTGAATGAAGGGCATTATGGAGCTGTGCTTTTTTTAGAACTTCACGGGTAGTTTAAGCCGTAAAAAATGTTTTGAGGAAATCAAGTGAGTGTTTGGCGAAAATTCGTGTACCTTTGCTACCGTAAAGCGGCGGTACAATGATTTTCAACATGGTCGACTTTCCTTAAATGACAACTATCGAGCACCTAAGTCAAAAACGGCAGCTACCGAAAACAATATTGGTCTTGTACGAAACATGATTGAAGAGAACTGGCATATTACTGCCAGGAGTATTCAAACAACACTAAAGATTGGTGTGAAAGCAATTGACACCATTTTACACAAACATTTGATGGCACGTACGCTTTGTGCCCCGTTGGATTGCCCGCAATTTGATTCCAGTTCAAAAAGAAAACCGTGTGGCATGATGCAAATCTGTACTGGATCGCTTTGACAATGGATTGTCTCATTTGGTTTACAACATCATTACAGGTGATGAAACGTGGGTATACTGCTATGATCCAGAAAGAAAGCAAGAGTCGGCAGTTTGGGTCTTTGAGAACGAATCGGCTCCAGCAAAAGTTGTTGGTGAAAAAAGCCGAAACAGAAAGATGGTCACCACATTTTTTGCAACTACTGGACATGCACAGCACGGGAGGATCGTCGTACTGCTGAATTGTACACTACAGCTAGTTTGCCTCAAGTTCTGCAAAATGTTCGCGAAAAAAGTCCCAAGGGAAAGGATCATCTTGCCTCAAGATGGCGCTCGGGCGCACACTGCTGTTCGAACGACTGAGTATTTGAATGCCCAAAACATTGAAATAATAGGTCATTCGCCGTATAGTCCAGACCTGGCACCTACTGATTTCTTTTTATTTCCGCTTGTTTGCCTTTTGCATCGGCCGAAGAAGCGGTTGACGAATTTAAAAGTGAAATAAATGACGTAACACGGGAAGATTGGAGAAAATGTTTAGAAGATTAGTTTTTACCGATTCAAAAATGCATTGGCTGTGGAGGGGAATGCTTCGAAAAATTATAAATAGATTCGTTTTATCAATAGATTGTGAATTACTTTACTAGGCTCAACAGAAATAGAACAGCCCTCATATTACTGTGGTGCTGGTGATTTTGTTAAAATGGAACAATTCGAGACAAGGGCTCTAATGAAATACCTTTTTATGGAGGGTTTACCACCACAGGAAATTTACAGTTACATATCGGAAGTGTTGGGTGATTTTACATCGTAATATCAAGTAATTCAGGATTGGTGCCAGGATTACAAATTAGAAAGAAAGTCGTTGCATAACGTAGCAGGTGTTAGACCACCAAAGCTGTTGTCACTCAAGAAAATATTGATTTGGTCTATGATATGGTACTGAGTGATCGAAGAATTACTGTCAAATATATTTCTGATTAATGTGAATTGTCCTTCAGAAGCGTTAAAAAAATTAATTTTGTACGAGGAATAGGGTTTGAAGTAAAGTCTGCGCACGATAGATTCCGAAAAGGTTGTCACCTGATCAGAAACGAGCCAGGTTTCTCACTGCTCTTAGCAACTTAAAATTATTTATTTTTGTATTTAGTAGTTAATTACAATCTGTCAATTGCATCTGACAATAAGTAATTATGTTGATCGTATTGAGCAATATAGGAGAAGTTGTCCAATGACGACCCTCCTGTATTTACTTAATTAATTGGATTGTGACATTTATTGTAAGTTAAGTAGCACTAAAATCTATGCGGTAGATCGAGCGGGTTATGTCTTTTCGGGCTTTGTGTTTGGGCACTATTGTCTAGTAAATTAACTGCCAGAGGATTAGGATGCACTTCTAACTTATTTAGATACTTTGCACTAAACTTTTTAATTTCTTCCATGATGGTAGCCACTTCTAAATCATTTCGGATTTCAATGTTTGGAATGTAGTATGGGGCATTAGTTATTAAACGTAAGACTTTGGATTGGTACCTTCCCAACATATCAATGTTAGATCTAGAGGCAGTGCCCAATAACTGGATCCCATAGGTCCAAATTGGTTTCAGTGCTACCTTGTATACAAGAAGTTTATTTATAAGCGATAATTGGGAGTTTCTACCTAACAATCAGCAATATCTCTTTAGTTTCAGTCCAAGCTGCACCCTCTTCTTCCATATATGAGTACGCCATGTAAGTCCTTCTTCCAAGTGAATGCCTAAGTAATTTAATACTCTCTGCTTGTGGTAGTGGGTGACCGTTCGTGTTTACTTCTGGGGAGTGCCCTCTAAATTTAGTGAAAGTCACATGGACGGATTTATTCTCGTTCACCTTGGTATGCCATCTTTGGAACCACTGCTGTATTTTATCTAAATGCGTCTGTAATAGTTGGGCAGCAGCTGGACAGGATGGCTGTGTCATCTGCATACGTCGCTGTTATAACGCTATTGTCAGTGGGTAAATCAGCTGTGTAAATGAGGTATAAAACAGGCCCCAATACACTGGCCTTACGGGACACCAAGACACCTGGAAGTATCTTTCCTGTAAATACGATTTCAGGATAATAAAGAATGGATGGGATAACTTCACCTTAAGCTTGAATAGCTTAAAATTAATAGACGCGGATTTGGATGGATATATGAAAATCTTCGTAACTGTAGATGAAACCTGGGTTCATCACTTTAATCCAGAGTCAAAACGGCAGCGTATGTTCCTCGTCCCTACGAAAGTTCCGCGTGACTTCATCGACCGGAAAAATAATGGCAACAGTGTTTTAGGATTCTGAGGGAGTTCTTCCCGTTGATTATTTACTATATGGTCACACAATAACGGGAGACTATTACGCAAAACTGATAGCAAAAGTTTGTGAGGCTATAAAGCAAAAAAGGCGTGGAAAATTGAACGCAGCGTTCTGTTCTACCAAGACAACGCTCTCGCTCACAAGAGCAGCGTTTCTAGGGTTACTATCAACAATACTGGATTTGAAATTTTTGAACAATCCCCATATTCGCCAGATGTAGCCTCCAGTGACGTTCACCTGTTCCCCAAATTAAAAGAACATCTTCGGGGAACTCGCTTTTCGGACGATGAAGAAGTAATGGCTGCTGCGAATGAGTGCTTTGCAATGCAGGAAAAGAGTTTTCCTAAAGGTGTTCAAGCTCTGCATCATCGTTATACTGAATGGGTTAATTTTTTATGGGATTATGTTAAGAAATAATGTATTTCAAATATCTAAGTCATTTGCTTCTGTATCACGAACAATAAATGATGAACCACCCTCGTATATCTAGAAAAGTTATTTAAATGCGTCAAAATTAAAATAAAATTATTACTTAATTATGCAGGATACATACATACCATATACATAATCCCGACAATGTTCAATGTGTATTTTAAGCATAAATAATTTAAATATCGCAACATGTACTAAACATAATAATACGTGAATATACACTGTACAGTGTATCCAAGCGTCATGCATACGAACTTCTCAAATGATAAAGGGCCAAAGATTCAATTAATTGAGAAGTATTACTCGCCATCGCAAAGTTATATTCAAATACCACAAATTATGTTTAAGTTTTGTTTAATTTAACTTATATTTTGCGTAGATTAAAATTCAAAAGTTGACTTCGGCCTTTTTAATAGACGTTGGAGGCAGTAATTCCTTCAGTACGAGCCTTTTTTCCTGCGATGCGTTTGTAGTTATTGGGAAAAAAATCTTATATTAATTTTCAACTTGCCCTACGTCGTTAATCTTCTCTCACTTCTTGTTAATAATTTATTACATTGTTTTTTCTCACCACCCTGTGTATTGTTTCGGTACCTAAAAAGCTTTTTCGTGTAGGCTATGGAAGAGCCTGTTTAAATTTGCCTGTAATGTCAATATAAGTTAAAATATCAGTTAGCCGCGGTATTCGGTTTGAGCAGGAATAACAAGCCGTACGTAAAACAAATATACCGTTCGTCTAACTTGCACATTTTTTCGGTTACATTGTTGGAAATCCGCGTATTTTACCGCATACACGACCTGGGAGTAAAATGCTTGCATAGCGCTGCCAAATGTACAAAAATTAGGCTGCTCCTTCTGAATAAAACATGAAAGGCGCCGACGATGGCTCGCCGTCCCTGTCAGGTGTCACTGGAGAAATAATGCAAATGTTTGCGTAAAGGTGGTGATCTTGAAGTTTTTCATACCCTTTCTAGTCATACTTAAAGGCTTTAACTAAGTGCCGGTTTTCATCTTTAGCTCGGTGATAAAATTAGAATGTTCGCGTAATGAAAATTTCAGGGAGGAAATAAAGGGCTGATTTATCGACATTCTGGGCGTACCTCTAGGAGTAATTCACTTAAGGTAGGAAGACTGTGACAACAATTACTGTATTAATCCATTACATGCCGTTTTAAGACATTTTTTTGTTGGAAATGTAATTAGAATTTAATATACGTAAGTATTCCATGAGGAGATTGTAAGATAGAGGTCAGAAAGTTAGGCTTCTATGCACTGGGGTTCAATTCCCAATACCGAAACATCGGATTTTTAGACTGTTTTCACTAGCAAGGCAATGGCAAACCAGCGAGGTATTTTGCCTAGTAAAACCTTCTCAGGAGTAGAAATGTTTACAATTCTCATGGTTCGGAGCCCACGTTAAGCTGTAGATCCTCTATGTCTGTGGCAGTTTAAAACGCGCAACAATGGCATAGGAGAGATTATCTCTACGTCTTACCTACAAGTAAGAAAACAATCGTACAAAGTCCGTTCTTCCAATTATTTAATGCGAATTATCTATAAATTTATACGTTCTATTACTTTATTTTGAGAATACAAGTATGTAATTTAGACACTGAGTAGTAATAGTTCCTGTTTATAATCGCATAACACCTCGGGCCTCGGCCAACTTTACGAGGAAGATATTCTGGCGAACACTACGCTTCAGCAGCTTTGCCCATATGCGTTACCCCCAATTGCACATTTAATGCTAAATCCACCTGAAGATCATGAACCCTTCTACAGAAACATCTCGATATTATATTGACACCCGAGTATTGAACTCGGGACATTAAATAAAAGGCTTCATTATTTATTAACACACGATTTTACACAGTGACTACTGAGTTCCACAAGGTACATAAAAATCTAAATTGTGGAAAACGGAAATAAATGGTTCCCTATAAACTAATTTTTGGAGAGAAGGCTACTCCTAATAATTTGTCCAGTTACTCAAAACGAGTAGTTCCAATCGAAACGGTGAACTAGGCGCCGGTGAATCGGTATGGTCATCAGGACGACGAACAACTGAGCGATGGCCAACTGGGCAATAGCCAAATGGCCGCCATGGATTTGATATACAAAATATCTGAACAAATATGCAATCCAGATAAAAACATTTTATAGTTTAAAAACTGTCTAAACATAAAATTAGAAAAATCGCACTTATTATTGGGTTTATTTTTATTGTGTAGAATTACAAAATTATATCGAAGTTATATTGAAATTTCCCATGTGCAAAATGAGTCAGCTATAAGGTTAGGTTATGTTACGTTAGGTTTACAAAAACCCCGTCAAATAGTATCCTTGCTAAAAATACAAACATTTTTAAGTTTCTGTCGCCCAAAGGATGGTCATCTAATTAACCATGGGCAACTTGGCTATCGCGCAGTGACAGTGGCCCATTGTGAATCGCCCAGTTGACTTGTCGCGCAACGTTACCCTCTACTGCTTGTTGCTTGGATCATAATACATCAATTTTTTCTCCTGTAAATGTTTGAACCCAGTTAACTAAATCATCTATGATATGCAAACTTTTTGAAACTTCATAGATAAGACTATAAGATATACCGATATAACATACCGATTTACTTGGGTTTTGTAGATTACGAAAAACCTTTGGTTCCGTAGAACGCCTAACAAGCCTACACCTAAAGGTAGAAAGGCCTAGGTATAGAAAACAAATATTGAGAAAATAAAAGAGGTGCGGAACTATGTATAATTAGGATAAATCTTGAAAGGAAAGTAAAACTAAACCAAGCTGCAACTAGGACGTTAATTAAAGTTTTAAGTAAAATAAATACAGCACAAAAAGTGGGAAGAAAAGAAGACTGTAGAAATCACCCTAAGAGGCAAAAAGAGAAACAGCCTGATAAGACGAAAAACAAATGTAAAAGATATCGATTTGATAGCAAAAGAGAAATGAAGATGGTAACGCCTTAACATCTTAACAGAATAACTAAAAATGAATGGATAAAAAACCGGTATGATGGAGATCGTCGGAAGACAAAAGACAAAGTGGACACTCCAAACAGAGATGTATAGACGATACCTGAAGGGTTACAGAATCACGGTTGCTCCTCGATCGTACAAAATAGGATATCGAAGAGAAACCTTATATCGAAAGTTGAGCACAACTGAATAAATACGAAGATGAAGAAGTAGAATAAAGCCATAACCCAATTTAAACCCGTACAGATTCAGCCACATTTAAATTCACGGCACATTTTAACTATATTCTAGAGAGATGAATTGTCTCCTTCTTCAAACTGGTTATTATGCCTTTGTGCTTATACCATATTTCTAAGGATTTCATTACAAATCTAAGTTGAATTCTGTTCAGTTTATTGAAAATTACAAACTCATACAAAGTTTATGTAAATCATTGCGATGGTATCTATGGTAAAGGTTGGAAACATGTTCGATACATTAGAAAATGTCGTTTTACTTACAGAATATCTATGTAATTTCACTAAATAGTACATAGAATTAAGGAGACTTATTTTTACTTATGTTTTTTTATGTCAAAATTAAGATTATTCAAAAAAATAACTGTATGATTTTCTGATAATGGTATTTTAGTATTTCCAAATTTTTAATACAACGCGTAATCAATAAGCAAGCAGATACTTCCATCAAGCGCTATCGTATTCAATGGAGCGTCAGGCATTTTGTTAACGTACAAAAATTTCATCATATGAATGCAAATATTGCACTTCATTTCGCTTAATATTCTCTTTTTCGATAACTTGAGGCAACTAAGACCAATCCTGTCAAGATCAGAATGTGGTTGTGCAACAACGTCGCGGAAAAGAGGTTCCACTCACGTTCCGCTAATACAAAACCCATAAAGCGCTTGTACTTGGTGTACAAGATCATACCGTGTAGATTTAGTCAACGTCACGTTCCTGATTCATGATGCTATCGATCCCTCGTCTTTCACTGCATCTTTACATCACCGCAGGTTTGGTTTCATCATGAATTTTTTATCGATGGTTCTTAAAATGCTCAACCTCACCTGTTTGAACAGCCAGTCTCAAAAGAGGTTTACATAAGTTGGAGTAAAGTTAAGTGTGTGGTGATAAATGAAGTTTCGGATACTCGCAGAGAAGCAAACACTTTTGAGTACCACGCGAGTGTTTGCTCGTTTATTTTGTAACTTGATTATTGACAGGATTAGCTGTTTGTTTAGCTAATCCTTGAAACGCGCTCGGAAAGAAAACTCCCCCGTCTAAGTTTTGATTTTGAAGACGCCTTTATTGCTTTATTTGATCCCTGGTTTCACGTATCCTTATTTAGTGCAAAAGTTCTGTTTCTAGGCGGTTTTACCTTCCATTCTTGTTAATTTTTGGGCTTTATCCTATCATACGTCCTTTTTCTTTGCAGGTAGATATACCCAATTCGCCGACTATAAATTCTGCTGTATTATGTTCTGTTTTGCATAATTCCAATATTAAAACTGAAGGCAAACTCGTTTTGTTATTTAATAACACAAGATGAATTGTTATTGTGCCCTTGGGGCTCGTACATACTTCTGTACTGCCCATAAACAACACAATTGGTTGCTGTTGCGATTAAAGATATTTAATTCTGGAGGTAGCTGGATCCTTAACTACCGTTATCGGGCCCACCTCGCGTTTAATGTATATTTCACATTTTCACGCGACAAACTTTGAATAATTCCAATAACGCACTGGATGAAAGAAAAGCCGGAAAGGCAGCCTAGCGACAATTTTAATAAATTTAACAAAAACAGGTACTCGCTAACGAGGTTGGAACCCATAAAAAAGGATATAACAGGACAAGTAGACCTCATAAAGGGGCTTGTTTGTGCGAATGAGGAGAATAAAATATTCTGCGAAAGTCTCCGGACTGCCCGGGCGAATTTATAAAACACGATTTTGTTTGCAGATTCCAATTTAGTTTTATTGTCTCCATCGTGCACAAATATTTGTAAAATTTCTAATAAATCCTCGGGAAATTCAAAGGTCGTCGGGGTAAATGGAAACAAGTGTCTTCACCAAACCCGGAAAATATTATCTGGAAACTGGAAAATCAGAGCTAAGAAAACTGACAGTATAAATTATAGCAAAATTTATTTGCTACAATTTCTACTTTGCGTTGGATTGGGGTTCTGCAAAATAAAGATATTATTAAGTAACTTATTGTCCCAAAAACCTTAAGTTTTCTCCTTAGTGGGCGAACGTCACTGCTAGTTAATAGTTATTTTCAGGTATGTACAGTATATTACTAAATAACTAAAAACAGAAATTGTGACTTTACTTGAATTATACAGTTTATAACATTTACTCTCATTATTATATCAAACTGTTTTGGCTAAAGTCGAGACATGGTGTAACAAGAAAAACCTTATAGTAAATCCTGGAAAAACAGCTTCTTACTAGGAAGAGAAATCACGGAGCCATAAATCCTCTGGAACTCTTTGGAGAAATTTTGCAAATTAAGGAGAAGGTCCAAATACTTGGGTGTGATTCTCGACACCAAGTTGACCTGGAACCAACATTTGCAAAGAATCACTAACAAGGCAAAAACAGCCTTGATGATGGCAAGAAGAACCTTTGGAAATAAACCGGGATTAAAACCAAAAATCGTCCATTGGCTTTACACAACGGTGATAAGACCGACAATATCCTATGGTTCACTAGTACGGTGGCCCAAGGTAAATCAAAGACAAACAGTAAACCAGATTCTTAGTGTTCAAAGACAGGCTTGTCTCTGTATAACTGGAGCATTCAGAAGCACTCCGACAGCAGCACTAGAATCTTTCCTCTTGATATAATAATCAAGCGCGAGGCACGCATGGGAACGTGTCGCCTAAACTGCACGGGTAATTGGAGAAGCACCCAATACACATGGGGACACTCCAAAATAATAAATGTAGTATCTGGCCCAAAATTAAAAATGGGAACCGACTACATTTTAACAAAATACCCTTTTCACAAACCCTTCGAACTACGGATAAACCGTGAAGAATGGCATCAAGGGGAACTACAAGACTTGCTTAAGAACTTAGTATGGTATACAGATGGCTCACGCACCAGCAACGGAATCGGAGCTAGTGTATACGGCAGCAAACCAAGATATAGTACCTTTATGTTTCTAGACCAAACTGCCACCATATTCCAAGCTGAAACCTATGCAATTTTAGCAGAAATAGAAAAGAATATAAGAATGGGGCTATACAAACAAAACCATACTCATTACCTCTAAACGTCAGGCAACTTGAAAGCACTGAATTCAAACCAGAGTAAGTCAAAACTTGCCTGGAACTGCCTTCGTAGTATCCTAACACTGACAAACTTGTGTGGGTGCTAGGCCACAGAAGCATAGAAGGAAATGAAAACTCAGATAAACAAGCAAATTTAGAATCTGAAACACTGTTCATAGGGCCAGAACCTGTTGTCGGTCTAACTAAGCGAACAGTGGTAGGAGCAGTTAAAGAATGGATCGTAACCAAACATTGGGAACACTGGAGACTCTCACCTCGACAAAGACAAAGCAAAGCAATGATGGGCAATCACCTCCACAAGCTTACCAAAACAGTGCTACACTGGTACACGGGTACTTCAGACAACACCTCTACAACATAGGGCTATTTAGATCCTTAACCAAATCTTTGAGGGCACTAAGCCTAAGGAGATTCAACCGCAATTCATTCTGATCAACAAACTCCTAGACTTGATAAAGGGGGCGGATCTACTTGACAACAACTAGCGACAGAAGGGGATATACAATAGGCCCAAGAGACCGCAGTGGCAAAGGACAGTAACAACCCTCCCCGTATAAACAATCAATCAATCGATAGTTCAATTGTTGCAATTATTTTATACTCAGGAATACATAATATTTACATCTTATTGCATAATATAATATCCCCACGGCAGAGATGACGATGTAGGTATAAGTTTCTAATCGAAATAAGGTATCTACGAAAAGTGATGGGGGTAATAATTGACGACAGAATAAGTAATAAAATGATTCGCGAAAGAGTAATTGTAAATTCGTTGAAAGTGGTAAGAGAAAAGCAGCAGTTAAAATGGATGGACCATTTATTAGGAATGGACGTACACAGACTATCAAAAATAGTGTGGCGTTTAAAAATACAAGAACGAAGAAACAAAAGACTTAAAAAAAGAAATAACTTAGTAAGAAGCTAAAATCAAGGCTGAAAATATGAAGCATTGTAGAAAATTCATAGGTAAGTAAGATAAAACCTGTACCTCTACACTGTTGAGGCGGTAGAAGAGAGCGGATTAGGTAAGTTTCGCGTGTGTTCTTTAATTTAACGTAAAATAGCCCCTGAACAGTTCATTATAAACTATGACAAACTGTACTTAAGTAGTTAGGATTAGGGATAGGACCCTACGTTTACAAACAGATTTGACGAGGAAGCTTTTAACTGCAAACATTTAAAAATAGTTTTAATATAAATCCATTCGAATTAGATCTGGGGAAGCTCCTAAAAATTAAGCATATCCTTTTCCTTTCCGGGTCATGTCGTCACTATCTTTCAAGGCGTCATCGGAAACGATGCACCCGACTCTATTCGCCTGAAAGTGTAGATGTCATACCCTTTGTGGACTGACCATTACACTGATTCCTCAATCCTTAGGTTAGGACGCCAGTCTAGCTTACACTTCCGATGTTACCCGGTTGCTCGCAAAACCCAATGTGTCCCGAAACTGACCTCCTGCTACTCCGCCTTCCCGAGTTCAATCGCTATTTCGGAACCCGCCCAGCTACCCTAGCGAGGGGCGTGTTTCCGAGCCCGTAGAAACTCTACTACATCTTCTTTCTCACCTTTTCCGTCTTTTCTCCCTCCTTCTTCACTCTTTCCTCGTTCCTCTCTCTTCACGCCTAACGCCTTCCGGCTTATTCTCCTGTCTTATCAATTCTGCTATCTAACGCTCACTTTTGCGTTTTACCTTTCATATACCGTCAGTGTATCTCCTGTCTACTGCCTTTTTCCACTTTCGCACCTTTCGCCAACCGCCTTCCGGCTTGTCATCTTCCTTCCGTCTACTTAGACCTCGTCTATTCCTTCTTATATTCTTTTAACGCTTGGGAATTTGATTGTCAGTATACTTGACAATGGATCTTCAAGTCCTCATCCCACATGTGGCCAGATTTTCATCCATCGTCGCCCTAAAAGAGTAGGAATTGGTATATGTTGGCGCTGGTCGGCCAAGGACAGCGCTCGGTTCGATTATACCTTAGGTGTGGTACCATAGGAGAAGTTATCCACTTATAAGTAAGAGGCTATGCATTGCGCTTCATGCATCTCGCTTCTTCGTCGGACCCAAGCCACAGTGACTGAAAAGTCGGGTATCTCCCATGGACCTGATGGACCTGATCTCCACCAGGCTAGGTAAGGACCTAGGCCGTCGACCACCCTACTACGTATCGTTGAGGGGTTACGTCCACTCTTTATATAGCTTAGCTCATACACCTTCATCACTAGCGATGTTCCAGTTTAACGGTATTGGTCAGTTTTAATAAACAATAAATTTCCATTAAATTATAATAACTTATTTGTAATTAATTGTAGGAACAAAGAATTTATAACAAATGATGGAATTGTTTACCGTCTTCGCTCAAGCAAGCTCGAACACTTAGCGCAATCCCATTTCTGACATTTATTAACATATATGGATGGTTATTAATTTTATTAATTTTTCAATATCCTGTGGCCGCCCACACTTCTATTTCTTGAGGCTGAAGAGGTGTCTACCATAAAATTAGACTTCTCCGAACTCCATAAACGTATGTTTTACGAATTAATGTATCAATTTATATAATACCAGTCGTTATCAAGGATGTTTAAGAGCCACTGACAATATTCGACACGGTGAGGATAATCAGCTTCATGTAACTGTTGTACGGACGGTAAACGGTAGGAATATAAGTGGATATCTTTAACTTTTTGTGGCAGGTGCTAACTGACAACTGAATTCCTTGAGACATTTTTATGCTCCAGTAGCAAAATCATTACATTTGAAGAGGTTACGGTACCAAACACAAACAACCAACAGGTGGAGATTCGAGACAGTGAAATTGATGTTCTGCAAAGAAAGATTCTTATTTAGTTAAAATTGTTGAAACATAAACTGTACTGTACTTAGTATTTCACTACCGGAATACACAATTGTGTCTTGAAAAAGACTGATTTTTCAAACTGAGGGTAGGTTGAAACAGCTGATGTTCGGTATGTTCACAATGAACCTTTTGGCGCCGATTTTGAGGTCAAATTGAAACAAAACACATAATACATACTTAATTTTCTAAAAGCCTTTAACAACTGGAAATAGCCGGCGTTTGAATTGTTTACCAAACCTGGACCGATGCTGTAGAAATTATTTTAAGACGTTTAATAAATAGAGTTCGCCAGCTAGATTTATGTTTCTAGCTATCACTACATTGGAGTTATTGTTTCATATATAAAATAATAACAGTATGTAATCTAAGTAACAAAATATGTACAACGGCATTTATATAGTTTTAAAGTACTACCTGTTATATTATTATTCTTAGTAGTATAGAGCAGAAACTCCACTGTTTATAGCTAGACACATAAGAGAACGTATGCAGCTCTATTTAGGTACATTTCGCTATTTCCATGAGGAGTTAGTGTCCACCGGTGGTACATCTACCAGCTGAACCTGAAAATTTTGTATTGTATTGTTCGGATTCCACGTTAAGCTGAAGGTTTCTCGTGCTTCTAGCCTGCTGAGGAGAAGCACTTGGCAAAGGAGAGCCCGGTGCTCAGGAATGGGACGAGAAGGCTGTTAATTATAAGATTACGTTTCAAACAGCCATAAGCACAACAATCGTAGATATATTGCAAAATATGTATGTTTTTTTTGGCCGGGTTTATAAATTTAACAGGTAGAGAAACAAAATAGCCAAAAGTAATGTTTTTAATAATTCCCCATTCTGAGGTAGTAGTCAATTTTATATTTTAAAATTTACGTTTCGCCCAGAATTGTAGGCTTCTTCAGAATTCATCAAAGTAGTACTTTGATGAATTCCGAATAGTAGATATAGGCAAATAGATCTCCTAAATCAGTTTTATTAGACGGCATCCGTAAAGATACTTTATATTTAAACAGAGGAGGCGATGATTGCTTAGTAGTAATTTCAGACTGTTTATCACACATATTTTCCTTTACATTTGGAACAATTATTATTCTACTATCTATTCTACTTTCACTAAATCATAAAATATACATGATATACATTTATATAAAGAAATAGAATGATTTTGAAAGGCACTGCTGACCGTAAACATTACTCCAAAATAGTTGCAATATTAAATAGATTTTTACTTTTCCGATAACTTTAACAATAACTTTTGGTTAAAGCATCAAAGAAAAATTAAATTTAATAGAAAATAATTAAGAAGAGTAACAGCACGTGAAATATGTCTATATAAGTCAAGCCAACAACTTTCCCCATAAATTAATTTTAAGCTAGGTAAAGTTTGATTTTCAGAATGTTCGCGCACAGATTTCATTTCTAATATGTAATGGCAATAATGGAATTAGTACAAACTGGTAGAAGCACGGTATAATAACAGCTAACGACTTAATCTCAAATGCGATTAGTGTTATTGCAGAGAAAACGCCCCTCGTAATATCCTAAAATAATTACTTTCCAATTTCGATGTAATTAAAGACGTTACAATGTGAATAAAGGCTCGCGGGCTGTCAAATTGGAATAAATCGCCCTTTTATTTATTAGCAACATTAAGAGCTCCTAATAAAACGGATTCAGGAAACGCTGATGAAGCACTTAGATAAAAACAAAATCAATTCAAAACGCATTAGAATTAATATAAGCATCGAAACCCGGATGCAAATATTTTAATGCAATTACGGATTTTAATCACAATTCGGTTTTAGGGAATTATTTGCGTAATGCAAGAACGCAGTTAATTTCTTTTTTTATTATTAATTTAATTAAGTAATTAATAAAAAAGTAATAGAGTATCAGCACCAAGAATTTGCTGAAAGATAGTGCGAAGAAAAAAATAGAGCTACAAATTCTATAGTGAAGAAGCGAATGAGATACAGAGTCATTGAAAAAACTAGTGCTAAACTACTTTTTTATCAGTTATAGTAATATAAACAAATAATTCCGCGGGTGTTGTATGCTGTGATGGGCTTCTAGGAATTCTTTCGCCTAGCCACTTCTTGGTCCTGGGAGGGACCGGGGTGGTTGTCTTGATGACGTTTCGGCAAAGTCACAGTTGCCATTTTCAGGTCTTGTCGGATAACTTTCTGCTGGTGCTTCTTGT
>JABXWE010042973.1:0-23646 GCA_014611495.1 Limonius californicus | reverse complement strand
ATTTTCAGCAAGTCTATTTTCGGTGGCGAATAATTTCACCTAAATTCCTAACATTTCGGAATATATAAATAATCAATCCAGTTGACATTAAGATACTAAAAATAGTTTTTGCGCTTAATCTTTTGAACATTCGGTAGTATCAAATTTATATCCTGTTTGAATAAAACTATATTATTAAGTGTTACGATTCAAACCAGCGTTATTTGTTACTTATCTGTGTGAAAAATTGATAAAAGCCGGTAAATTAGCCGAAAATCTAGAATTTGAAGCGGAGTATTATAGTAGCGTCAGTAGACTTGAGTTGTTTCTTTTTCGACATGTTTTGTTTGATTCTGCGTTTGACGTTGAAAACGTTAAAAAACTTCAAGGTTAGGAATCATCCACAAGTTGAACAAAAGTTTAATATCTGTTAATTATTTTGGACATATTCCCATCATATTTTGAAACTGCAACTGGAATAGCAATCAACTTTAATTTGAAATAAATTATAACAAATAAGTATCATCGAATCAACAACAATTTGAAAAGTGAAGCAAGTTTGGAGTTAGCAATTTAAAAAGGAAATATAAAGGTGCAACGTATTTATGAGTTTATTGAACATCTGAAGTAATAAGCAGTAAATAATATTTGGATTAATTACCTTGTGAAACGATTTTACGAATACGAAAAAACTCAGTTCAAAGTTTTTCTGCGAGGAATTTAGAAAAAAGCAACAACTGATGGACTTTCGTTTCGAAGTTCAAGATCAATAGGGCGCAGGAGTGCCATTCTAATTTCATTTAGTGAATTTTAACAACACTAAAAGAAAATAAGCAAGTGCTTCTATGTGAAAAAGTGGTTCCGTTCGAAAGTGCTTTGTTAAATTAGATCTTACTATTTATTTCATGTAACTTTGTCATTTAATTGTTAAAGTTGTTTAACGTTCTATAAGAAAAAACGCAGGTGATTCGATAACATTTATTTCACTTCTTTGTTGCATCCATATTTTATAAGTTCATGTTTATTACCTTGCACCCTTCGCCTTGTTCAGTTAACCAGCGAAAGAATTACCAAAATTTATATTGAAACCCTGAGATATGAATTCTTTTAAAGTTTATGTTTGAAGCGTGCCCTTTGTATTTCAACAACTTATGTAATAATATTGTAATATTTTTTTATATATGAAAAGGAAATCATCTTTATTACAGGTGCAAGTAAAGCAACATTCCCCTTTTTTTCGAACGTAATAATTTTGTTGCTTGAATGTGGGGCTCATGTGTAGGTCGCTTAATAAAACATCGTAATATTTATTTCACTATGCATGTGTTACATGAACCTTGATTTAGATAATCTAATAGAAAATTAACTTATTTAGATAACTTAAAGCTATTATTTCAATTAGTGTTTGTCATCTCCGTTGATCTTGTTTGGGTTGATCTGGTGTCTAGCCGTTAAATTCTCTGTTTCGTTTAGCTTGTTCGTAGTCGTAATAATTGTATGAAGATATTAGAGCTACTTATCTAACTTTACTGTGAGTTTCTCACCTGGAAAACAATAAAATATGAGATTTGTGTATTATGTTCGACAACTGTCAACAACATGTAATTTTGGAGGAAAATGGACGGTTCAATTGTGTGTTTTTTCTGGGTAATACTTGGATATAGATGTGAAGAACATTTTAATATGATTTTGATAAACATTAATTGTAATATTACTAATTTAAGATATTTACGTTTGAAATAAATATGAATTTTGTTAAAAAAATTTGATAGGCCATGTGAGGAGTCAAAACAATCCTTTAAGTAATATGGTTATAATTTCAGTATTGATATAAATGATATGTTCTTTGAGGCTTTCGCGGCTTCACGAACTGTCAATATTACAATTTACTTTCGGCTTAGACCGCGTCGTCATTTGGGAACTGCACCCAGCATTATCAGGTAAGGACCGACCTGTGGCTTGAATTTAGAAAGGCGAGCAGGAAGCCCACAAATTTTTGAAAAAAAACAGGTAACTTATTGTTAATCTTGTGACACCTTAAATTAAAGGAATATTAATTCTATTTGTATTATTATTATTATAAGTCAATAGTCAACAGTAAATATGCTATTGAGGTCCTTACACCAAAAGCAATATAAAACTTAAGAATGGCAAGATTTTTATTTCAATTTATCGCACATACATGAACATATTTAAAAACTATTTTTCTGTTAATGAGGTAAAAAACCATGTGACAATATCTGAAATATTTTTTAACAACATTACTGTCAATACTAATTATACTTAAATTGTATTTTTTGGGCCATGATTCATCTTAAATAATTTCTAATTATTTTTATTTGGGGAAGGACCTTACTCCGGATGCCATAGTTCTTTACATTGTCATAAATAATGCTAAACTAATATTTGGGAAAAGATTGATGAGATCGTTTGAAAATACGTAATCGAGAACGCTTAATGCGCTTATATTTAGTTTCATGACATACATAGCAGGATTTTCGATTTCATAGCAGAAGTTTAATGTGTTGACATCGTTTTCTCTTTTGTAGAATCACATAATTTAATTTGTAAATCTGAACAATATTTCATTTGAGCATCGTTATTGTAGGTAGTCAAAGAACAGATGGCATCTAAATAATTTGAATTTTCTTTATGCTTGTCAAAAGTTCAAAATGAATGGTCTTGTTTAAAAAAATTGTAGAATTAGAATTAATTTTAAACTGCGTTCCGGCAAATCAATAACTCCCATTCACATATAACACCATCGATGCACATTTACACATTTGGAATCCATGGGAAACGTATTCCACCCCAACATGTTTTCTTACCTGTTAGTCAAACGTTAAATATTCATATTTTAGATTTCGCTCAATCAGCTTTGTGTTTTTTGTGTTTCTTATTAAAATAAACGTTGTTTCAAAATAGTAAGCATGTATCAATTATTGATATCAAATCCCATAATATGGTATGAAACAGGCCCAAACAGAGAGTAATACAATTATTTGCTGGCAAAGAACAGATGCAGATATTTTAATCCCCATTTATTTCTCAAGGTTCTTCTTGCCATCATCAAAGTTGTTTCTGTCTTGTTAGTGATTCTTTGTTGGTTCCAGGTCAACTTGGTGTATAGAATCACACTCAAGTATTTGACCTCCCCCTTGATTTGCAAAGTTTCTCCGAAGAGTTCCAGAGGATTTATGCCTCCGTGATTTCTCTTCCTAGTGAATGGTAAGAGGCTGGTTTTTGCTGTAAGGATTTCTTGTCTCGACTTTAGCCAGAACAATTTCTGAAATGATATTCCTGTTCTCACCCTTTATGAGGACGACTATATTATGTGCATAACCAAGGGTAAAGTAGCCTTCGTTATTGAGGTTTGTGAGGAGTTCGTTTATAACCAGATTGCAAAGTAAGGGGGATAGTACCCCTCTTTGCCGGCATCCCCTGGTTGCCGACACCTCCATCTCTTCGCCGCACAATATGGCTTGTACTTGTCGACTTTGTAGCATGGTTCTTATCCACCTACATGAGGTATCGCCAATACCATGTCTCTTAGCCGCTTGAATCATTGATTCAAAGGAGGTATTATCAAAGGCCCACTGTATGTCAAGGCAGGCTCCTAAAGCGATTTCCTTGTTTTGTAGGCAGTGCTCTATGCTGTTGACCGGGGTATTGAGGGTTCTGATATAAAGAGTTCTCTATGAGTGCCCCTTCCCTTATGTGCCTTTCTACCAGTTTTTCCATCGCTTTCAGAATAAAGGATGATAGACTTATTGGTCTAAATGCTTAGCTTGGTCGTATGAGTTTCGACCCGGTTTGGTATGAAGACCACTTTGACAGGTCGCCAGGTTTGAGGTACATGCCCTAGGGCCAAGCTAGCTCGAAATAGCCTGCACAACATTGGTATTAGGACTTGCTTCCCTTCTTGTAGCATTACTGGAAGGATGTCATCAGGTCCAGGAGGTTTATAGGGTTTGAAGGTGTTGATAGCCCAGTTAGTACACGCAGTTAACCACCTTCCAAACCTTTGTTGCAATTCTGTAGAAAGAGTTATTACGGTTCTGAATAGGATTTGGCTGGGTTATTATTACTGATCCTGGAAAGTGACTTTGGAGCAGAAGCTCCACAGCCTCCTTGGCAGCGAGTCTGTGATTTCCCTAAAACTGGGCAAAGAACAGAGTTTTAGGGGAATCACAGATTCGCCGGGGAATTTTCAATGCCGTTGATGCTCATCTTCTTATTTAATTTTTAAGAAAAAATCGAGTTTCGGTTAGTTATCTGGGTTGCGGAATAAAAAGGAGGAAGATCAGATGTGAAAGATGAGCACCGTCCTGGAAGACTAATTTCTGTGACTACTCCGGAAAACATTAATTGTGTCCATGATATGATTTTAGAAAATCGACGTATTGGGATTAAGAATATTGCAGAAGCATTGCATATTTACTATGAACGTGTATGTCACATCATTCATCACGACTTGGGTATGAGAAAGCTTTCGGCCAAATGGATTCCAAGATGCTTGAACGGTGATCAGAAGCACGTTCGAATGACAACGTCAAAGGAAATCTGCCGCCGTTTTGCAGAAGATTCCTCAAACTTTTTGGATCGGCTTGTTAGTATGGACGAAACGTGGATCTATCACTATGACCCAGAGACTAAAGAACAATCCAAACACTGGAAGCATGTTGGTTTTCCACGACTCAAAAAATTCCGTGTTCAAAAATCGGCTGGAAAGATTCTTGCTTCAGTTTTCTAGGACAAAGATGGGATAATTCTGATAGAGTATTTGGAACGGGGTAGAACTATCATGGGAGCATATTATACTGGGTTGCTAACTAAATTACATAAGAAAATTGTGGAAAAACGCCGCGGAAAACTTGCCAGAGGTGTGCTCTTTTTGCAAGACAATGCTCCTGCTCACAAGTCGTTGATTGCACTGGAAAAATTAATGAAATTATTTTGAATTGGTTAACCACCCGCCCTAATCTCCGGATTTAGCACCATCAGACTATTATTTGTTCACAAAACTCAAAAAACATTTGAAAGGTAAAAGATTTTCGACATATGACGAGGCAATATCTGCCGTTGAGGAGTGGTTTGCTAACCAAGACAAAGATTTTTTTTTAAATGACTTAGAATTACTTTATAAACGTTCTGCTAAATATATAAGGCTTAAAGGAGATTATGTTGAATAAATATAATTTGGTTTTGAAATATTGCGGCGTTTTATATGGTAGGCTAAGTAGTTATCAATACCCCCTCGTATATGAATTGAAACAGAACTTCCTGCCGCCATTGCATACCGCCGCCTGAGTGTTGTGTACCTCTTGCACCCACGGCTTAGCGCACCCCTGCATGTTAATGAGGCTCGAGTAATATCTCAATTGAAAACTTAAACGAAATATTTATTGGTCAGAAAAAGCGGGGGTTTTATTATGTACCGTTTTTTGGCATTATTATATTTTGAAAATTTAATTTTGCTGTTATCAAATAATAGAATACGTTTCAAGCAAAATCAGCTTTAATGGTCCAAAAATGTAATTTCCAGTAGTTTCATAAGGTTAGAAATCTTCGAAGATCACGAATTTATTATAAATGAGAAAAAATCTTTTATTCAAAATTCTAATTGAATTTATTTATAATTTTGTTTTCAGTAATAATTATGGGCTGTGAATTGTTTGCTTTTAAACGTTTGCAAATCTAGGTTCATAAATATTACAATATTTAATCCCTTAAAAGGTATCTTTAGAATTAATACAAGAATTTTATTTGCTTATAATTACATTAAATTCAAGAAATGTATTATGTTTTTTTAAATAACATAAGCAACAAGTTCTTCTGCATATTAAAAAACTACAAAATTGTTGTTCGCTACTTATTTCCTATGAAAGAACTTAAAAGTCTTACCTACATTCTTTGCAAAAGACGTCTAAGCTCTTTTTTACTTATCGTATCCTTTTTTACAATTTTAATAATTTAAAATAATTTGGAAGCGGCTAAATAATTTCCAAACAGTTAACGCAGGCTATGACGATAATTAATTAATTTAGATAATCATTTAGACAGATGTGCTTGAATTAAATAGGGACAGGAATATTTTGCGGTATTTTAGGCTTCAAAATTCAAAGTCGTTTCATTGTCACAGATTGTGAAAATTTAGTCGGACAAAACCATGAACCTTGCCCTTTCGGCAAAACGTCGTTGAAAAATAACTTTTAAAATCTGGGCATTCATGTACAGCAATTTAAATTGTATTTTGCATCTGTTAAGGTCAATTGGGAATCTGATAAACTTGAATACTGCCACATAAGCCACATAAAACTTAATAAATCATTAAAGTAGAAGGTTGCTCGAAAGTTTTCCATTTGCATCGTGAATAAGGAAGTGAGGTAGGAATTGTCGGGCTTTATTCAAGCAGCTTATCAGATTGGTACGAGACATTTAAAAATTTAACCTTGGAAAATTAACTACCGTGAAATGTGCTGTTGATACGATATTGAAAAATGTGGAAACTTTTTATCCAGTATTTCTAGTTTTAATATAAACCAACAATAATTCACATAAATCAGAATTAACCTTTCACCACCACATCGAAACTGAATTTCAGGACCAGAACGAATTTTCCGAAGTTTACTCACCAACCCTCTTTTGCTTTAATTTGCATTCTTATCGCAACGATTTTTGATTTATTACGTAGTAGCATCGACCTTCGGAAAATCGCAAATCTGTTATCGGTGGTAGCGGGAAGGTTGAAAACGTGTCGTGTAAATTATCGATCATGACTGTTGATGCCGATAGTGATACCTACCCAGGTTCTAAAGGGTCTAATTAAATTTTCCACGTCAACGATTCGCCCCGTGTCATCACCGTAGGTAATGCGGTGCCGACGGTAGACGGTGGCGACGCCCGGAGGGTCGTCGAGGGACGCCCTAAGTGTAGGGCAGGCGCTGCACGAGACTCGGATTAAGAATCTGATTAGATTAAACTGATTAATAGAACCGCCGATCTGGAATGGATATTGTTTCGTGATTGCGAGGGCTCCCTACACCCAATAAACAAAATGAAAAACTGCCTGCATTTGCTCCACAAGACCATAAATAGTAATTATCAAGACTTTTACCCAGTTTTATTTAACTGCATGAATATCAAAAGCTTCAAAATGCCCACGCGATCGTAGTATGTAAATATGTTAATGTGATAAGCAACGTAAACGCATGGGCAATTTCACTTTTAGTAGTAAAATACTGCTAATGTTATCGTATTTTTTAGTAAAATAAGGTAAAACTGCCACCTTGTTTGGATTTCACAAGCATACTGCGTTCGATCCATGAAAAATTGTTCGTGGGTGCTTGTAGCGGTTTTAATTTAAGTGTTCGATGAGAGTGATATGGTCACAACAGTTGAACCTTTATAATTAAAAAAAATGTGTTTTTAATACTTAAACAAGATCAAATTTAACAGCGAGCAAAAATGAGACTAATTACTAAGTGATTGTGAAGCGAATAAAGGGTGGTTCGCTTAAAATAGGGCAAATTGGAATATGTTTTGCAACATTTAATCACATCGATTAATTTCAGTAAGACCTAACGATGCCAATTAAGGAAATCGGCTTCGGAAACTTAGAATTCAAGAATAATAAAGAACTATCAAATGTATGTCTAATTACCTAATCAAAAAATATAAGTTAGTGAGACAGTGTAATGAAGTTTTACTATAGTACATTGTTCCTGCATAATTAAACCTTCATTGAATATTAGTTTAGCTGATAAATCGAAGCAATTATTTATGTATTTTATAATTTGTATTATATACCACGTCCGTTGTATTTTGCCAACCTTTTTAAATCTAGTAGGAGTTGAAATAATTACATTACCATTTCTCTACAAAAAAAAACAATATTTCTTAAAACTTGTAAACTAAACTAATGTTTATTTATTAAATGTCATACTTACATACTAACCGCGAAATTTGATTTCTTTCCCATATACATATTCGTCATTGAAACTGAAATTCAATATTTTCATTAAAGAATCATATTTTAGAGTGGGTGCTCAATAATAATTATTTGTGTTCATGCTATGCGTTTTTCCGAGATTTATTTAAATATTTCTATTTACTTCCATAGCCTTAAAATATATGAACGCATATATCTAATACATCTTCGAGGAGTATAATGACACCCTTATATTTGGCCAGATAGGCGTGTGGTCTACGGAATATAGACAAATGCGTACCACATGACTATATTATGTAGCGAGTGCCAGTTCAAGCTTCATATCTATAAAGAATTATGTGTTACTTTCGTTTACTTTTATCGGAGAATGTAAAATAGTAAATATCATATATGCTGGAATGCTCTAATAGATTCCGGGTGGCAAAAGTATATGGAAACGTGCATAAATTATACAGGGTGTTAATGAATTGCAGGGACAAACTTCTAGGGCTTAAAGTATACATGAAAACAAACATTTTTTGTTAATAAATGTATGGTCAAAAGTGTGTCCTTTTAGGGATAGAGCTTCCCAAAGATTCTTTAAGAAGCGCCTAAATATAGGCAACTCAATTTACTACCTACTATTTGTTTCCGTAACGACGGAAATTAATACAGGATAAATAAAGCCCTCTTTCGCACTTTTCAAATTTATGCTGTATTAATTTCCGTCGTTATGCAAACAAATAGTAGGTAGTAAATTGAGTTGCCTACATTTAGGCGCTTCTTATAGAATCCAAACTTTGAGGCATACGCCCTAAAAATAAAAAAACAGTTCCTATAAACATGTATCCGAAAATGACGAATGGGAAACAGAATCACTTTTTTCGCGATGACTCAGTCAGTGTTCGCACTAATGGCTTGAAATTTTGTGTTCTAATAACAAATTTGTAATCAGCTTATAAATAATTTTTTTTTATTTGTTGTAAGTCTATATAAGTGTGTGGTGGTAACTAAGTTGGCAAAACGCTCGCTTTCTGAGTAAAACCTAAGCAGTACTATGCAGATTTATAAAAATCTTGTCTGCAACCCACCACACACAATTTCCCAATCCGGCTTTCAACCTTGGGATCTTAATACTAAAAACCTTCTCTGGAATTTTTGTCGTTTGGATTCGACGTTAAACTGTAGGTCCCCCGTGTTTCTACCTTAGCGCTGAGGAGAAAGACGTGGCAGAGAAGAGGCCGATACCCAGCAGTGGGATGGAAAGGCTGTTGTTGATGATGAAGTCCATATACATGTTGACTGAAATACTCAACTTCCCGGACACGCATTTGAATGAACGGATAATATTATTAGGTTAGCCCAAATTTCTTAGAATAAGCACATTTTTCGTGTATTTTTTACGGCTGTAACGCAGCGTTACTAATTTTGTATTATTATTTTGAGATTTAGGACTCCGTTTAATTTGTTTACATGCCGTTTACTGTTTAGAAGTTTATTAGTTTGATTTTTGGGTAATATTATTGTGTACCGACCGATGTCTTTCCGAATGCACCCCGTATTATTTTCATTTTAGAAGTGTTTACCGATTTATGTAAATATCATTATGTACCGGTTAATATATACTTTGAATTGAAGGCCGAACAAGGTAATTTATTTATTATGTACCATGTAGCAACATTTAGAATGCCTAGTTTGTTTTGTTATTATTATCTGAGACCGTTTTATTTTGATACCGTTATTAGAAGAATGTTTAATTACCAGTTACGTGTATATTTGAACAATTAGCATTTATTTATATATCAGAATATTGTAAATTGGTTTATTATAAATGCATTTACGCGTGGAGGTCAGATAACCCCATCTACAACGTAAAGTTGGTGGGATAGCCAAGTACACCCTACTCTCAGCTGGAATGCGCAATTTAAACCGAATATTGTAGCAACAGTTACCGGGCGGGTAGAAATACAAGCTCTCGACCATTAAAAGGTCTCTCTTCCCTCCGGTCCAGTTCGAGAAGGTCCAGGAGCTCCAGCCAACCAGCGAAGAAGAAGACCAGGTACATCCCAACCCCGAGGCACTGTTTGGGTAAGGAATTGTTGTATTTCGGCATTGTTTGATATTCAATCGTATTGTATACCGTTCTCTCTCTCTCTAGTCCATCAATCAACCCCGCACCTTTCCCCTTACGGCTGCGTTTGTCCTGACGTAAGGTCCTTACGGAATTCACCATCGCTGCGACCATCCTGAGGTGGTGTTTTTCCGATCCTCTTTCTCTGTCTCTCCCTTACGGCTGCGTTTGTCCTGACGTAAGGTCCTTACGGAATTCACCATCGCTGCGCCCATCTTGAGGTGGTGTTTTTCCGATCCCCTTTCTCTGTCTCCCCCTTACGGATGCGTTTGTCCTGACGTAAGGTTCCTTCCGGGAAATACCGTCGCTGGGTCTGTCCTGAAGCGGTGTCTTCCACCATATTTTCTCGTCTTGCTAGAAAGAGAGAGAGAGAGAACCGTTAGAGTCCGTTCATACCGGAGTTTGTACCCATCAGGTGCCAAAATATCCGATTTCCTGCCTCATGTACCGTATTTGCTACTGTATCTGCTACCGTATTGCTACCGTACCTGCTACTGTTTTGCTACCGTATTTTGCTACCGTATTGCTACTGTATTTGCTTACCGTATTTGCGGTGTTTGGGATACCGCCATTGCTACTGTATTTTGCTACCGTATTTTTCGCTACGTTTTGCTACTGTATCTGCTACTGTATTGTGCATGAGAGAGAGAACCGTTAGAGTCCGTTCATACCGGAGTTTGTACCCATCAGGTGCCAAAATATCCGATTTCCTGCCTCATGTACCGTATTTGCTACTGTATCTGCTACCGTATTGCTACCGTACCTGCTACTGTTTTGCTACCGTATTTTGCTACCGTATTGCTACTGTATTTGCTACCGTATTTGCTACCGTTTTGCTACTGTATCTGCTACTGTATTGTGCATGTGAAATTCTGTATGCTTAACGCTAAAATATATGTATTAATCCTTCATGTTTTGATCATTTCTAAACCGAGCACAGTTAGATATTTAGGACCGCTTCCGAGACTGCAGTTAAGTGACATCAGTCCCCTGGAAACCGACGTCTTCAACTGTAGCTACCTAGGACTTCGTTACCCCTCCCAGGACAAAGAAGCAGCGACGGAGAGTAAACTTCGTAACAGAATCTGGCGCCCGAGGCAACCGGAGCAATTGCACGTAATAAGCAGACGTGCAATTGACCCCGCCGAGTTAAGCAAAGAAAGGAGCGTCACACGGCGAATAAAAATTTCATGCTGTACGTTCTCAAAGATTATTTAAGTAGCGCCTAAATGTAGGCAACTCAATTTACTACCTACTGTTTGTTTCTATAACGACGGAAATTAATACATTTCCCACTTTTCAAATGCAAATTAAATTTAAAATAAATTAATTAACAAAATGTTTCAAAACTAAGCAATAGAAAAAACCAAAATTGCAAAGCAAAAATCAACTACTTGAAAAATTTACAATAACTAATTAAAAAATTAACAAAATTATAGTAAATATTCAAAATGTCGCCCCCAGGTTCTACACACGAAGCACATTTACGAAGTAAATCCTGCGCACCGCTCCAAATATACCAGGAGTCTATTGAACTGCTTCACATGCAGCAAGAATACGCGCCGCCGTAAGTTCTTGTACAGTTTCAACTGGGGTAGTATACGCTAACGTTTTAACATGACCCCACAAAAAGAAATCAAACAAACTTCTAGGGCTTGCAAAACACAACAAAGTAAACAATTTTTGTTAATAAATGTGTGGTCAAAAGTGTTTCCTTTAGAAAATAGAGCCTCTTAAAGATTTTTTAAGAAGTACCTGAAAATAGGCAAACCAAATTGCGTTTTAAATTATTTTGTATAGGTCACACGGAATTTTGAATAAAAAAACGATCTAGACATACATACATGCATTTAAATAACGTCAATTTTGACACAATTCGATATTTTTGTGATATTTTTTACTTTTCTTGCATTCGTTTTTTTTTGTACCTTTTATAATTCGTTTTTTTTTCGTTGTGTGATTTTTTTTGATAATTATTTTCTTAATTATTTTCGTTCTGTGTTTCGTATTTTTGTGTTATGGAGAATTATACTTTAGCCGAACAGCGTGACATGATGTTCATGTATGGAAATGCGTGGGATAACGCACGTGAAGCTGCTCGCCTGTACCAAGAATGTTTTCCGAATAGGAATCATCTATTGCACAAAACCTTTAGTGTAGTTTCACGTCGGCTGCAGGAGGAAGGTAAATTCGTTGTCAACAGGCACAACTGTGGAGCTATCAGAACAAGGCGAACGGTGGATTTTGAGGAAGAAGTTTTGGAGAGAGTGGCTGAAAATCCTTCTACTAGTTCAAGAGTCACAGCTCATGAAATGGGAGTGAATCATGTTTCATTATGGGAGGTACTACATGAGCAGCAGCTACATCCGGTTCAAGCAGATTTTCCCAGAAGGGTAGAATTTTGTCAGGAATTTCTGCGGCGCTGTAATGAGGATCCAGAATTCCAAGTAAATGTTGTGTTTAGTGACGAGGCATCTTTTACGATAGAAGGAATATTCAACAGTAGAAACAGCCACATTTGGGACGATGAAAATCCCTATGCTGTGGTTCAAAAAGGATACCAACAAAGATTTTCAGTGAGCATTTGGGCCGGGATTGTTGGCGATAGACTCCTTGTACCATATCTGCTACCCCAAAGTTTAACAGGAGCAATTTATTTAAATTTCTTGCGCCACGTCTTGCCTGAACTTTTGGAAGATGTGCCAAATGTGGCTGCAGCACGATGGTGCACCTGCTCTTTGTTCGGCGGAAGCCAAGCAATTTTTAATAACATATTCCCAACAGATGGATAGGTCGAGGAGGGCATGTTACGTGGGCTTCACGTTGTCCTGATTTGACCCCACTAGATTTCTTTTTGTGGGGCCATGTTAAAACGTTAGTGTATGCTACCCCAGTTGAAACTGTAGAAGAACTTACGGCGCGTGTTCTTGCTGCATGCGAAGTATTTAATTGACCGTGATTGATAAAATTTCAAATAGTTCGTAAACCGTTCACTTTATCAACTTCGAACAAGAGGAACAAATTTGAAGAATATTGAATGGCAGACCCAAAAATGTCAACAAAACATCTGAATAATCACACACAAAAAAGTTGGAATAGAAAGTCTAAGGGAACAATGTGAAAAGCAATACTTCCAGTCCATTCATGGAAAATCCAACCAAACCAGAAAAATTCTCGTCAAAAAGGAAATATTTTTCATCAGGAAAAGTATTTTGAAATTCCTAAGGGTTTTCGAGCTATTTGCGAAAAGCGATTTTGAAAATTCAACTTTGAGGGCCTGTAACTTTGTAGCCATACATTTTAGAGAAAAATTTTATTTAAGTTTTCGTCTTCAATTTATGTGTAGATTACACACTTGAAGCAGGGGTACGTTATTTTTGTTCACGCTGTATATCTCCATAGGCGACCGCTATTAGGATCTTTTATGATCGCATCGCAAATATTGTTCTGTTCTTAATGCTTTTAACTTTGTAAACACTAATGAAGCTGTTTATTATTAGTGTTATTACAAGTATTTTAATTATTATTTATACACCCTGTATAAAGCTATAATACAGCTGAAACTGAAATGCTGTCACGTAACCTGTTATCTAACTTAGCGTTAAGTACGTGGCAACGTAATAATGAACATTACATCAGATATAATGAAGATAAACGTTTAATAAATGACTTTTTTATGTCGATATTTCTATGAGCTTTTCTCATGCAATTTTATCTGCGACTTCCAGCTTTCATTTAAAAGTGTTTAAAAGTAGCGCAGCGTAAGTATATCGTAACAGTTAACAATCCAAAGCTATAAGGAAACCTATAAAAAATTATGTTAAATTGGGTGTATATTTTTGAATAAATGTGGGCTGCAGTAGGTACTGATAGCTCCAACCATTTTAAAATTTTATACGAAAATTTTCCGGCATAAGTCAAGTTCTACATTTGTTACTATTACTAGTACAAATGCTACTTAATGTATTCTAAAAGTTTTAAAAAGTTTTAGAATATGTAGTTTATCCGCGTTACCTAAAATTTTCATTCGATGGAAAGCTTATATTCTCAAATCAAGAACACAATAGGCTACATTTACGAACACTCAATAAATATAATATATTCATATATTGGACGCTGTTTAACTTTATAGTGTTTCATTTATTTCTCGTATTGTATACAAAATATAACACAGATAAGTTCTACACTTTAACATAAGCTCCGAACGACAGATGATTTTCAAATACCTAGGAGATATTTTAATATAGTTTAATATACAGGGTGGCTCAATATTGATGCCCTTGCTTTTGGGGTTGTGAAAATTAATAGTGGAAATTTTCCGATTGTCCATCGTTATCGAGTTATTGATAAAAATGTAAATAATAAGTTCAATCGCACGGTTGCTCCTATTAGTTGTGTAATACAATTCAATTAGGTGGCTATGGCGATGTTAAAAATTGATAAATCGTTCTGTCTTGTTGATAAATATCAATATTTGCAATTCCTGTTTTTTTTTGTGTAAAATTGAACGATACTATTGTAATCGAGAATACGATGAAATGTTGAAAGTATAAGGTGCATATAATGATAATGCTACTAGTGAGGTTAGGGCAACTGCGAAAAGGTTTTCAAATCGTCGGCACCCTGATGGAAAAACTATAAGACGTGTAGAACGAAGATTACTGGAAATAGGTAAAATCAGTCCTTGAAAAAATCATGCAGGACTTCAACCTACATCAAGCGTCGATCAATAAGAGGAAGTTCTTGAATGTGTTGAAGCGGAACCAAGTACCAACCTTTGAGTCGTATCATCCCAAAACTCATTTTCAAAAAGATTCAATTCACAGATTATTTTAGTCCTCAAAAAGTTCAAGTTCTGCGTTACGGCACTAGAGAGTCAATTTTTGTACATGGTTTTTGCATAGCGCAAACAGTAATCCACATTTCATTGAAAGTTTGTGGAGTGGTGAATCCACATTTACTGAGACGCATATCACAAATACTCATAACTTACATGAATGGAGAGATGAAAATCCTCACTTAATACTCAAAAGATCTTATCAAAGACGATGGTCAATAAACATTTTCGCTGGATTTTTAATTAATAATATAATTGATCTACATATTCTACCTAACCCACATAATTCAGCCTCGTATCTTCGTTTTAATGAAAATTTACCACTGCTATTGCTGGATGAAATTCCATTAGTAGTTAGATGAATTTGTTGGTTCCAACATAATCGCGCACCGTCGCATTATAGAATACAAGACAGTGTGAACTCCCCTGAAGGAAAATTGCTCTGACAGGTGGAATCGAAGAGGTGAACCCATACCGTGGCCTCCTAGATCAGCGGATCTTGATGCGTTGGATTTCTTTTTCTGAGACCCTTTCAAAAGAAAACGTTTGCCGCGAACCTGTTGCGGATCCTGAAGATGTAGGTTGTATTCACGCTGTTGTGGCGTCAATAAACGAAAATATGATACAGAGAGTTCGTGCTTCCATGATAAATCGTGCGAATGTTTGCGTTGAATCAAATCCCACAAGCATGGGCATCCATTTTGTGACTCCTGCATTTAAATATCATTTATCAGTACAAGTACAATCCACATTTACAAATATTTTAGTAATTGTTTGAATTCGTTTTTTAAAGTATATCAAAAAGTGTTTTAATTTATTTGGTTAATGTCTTATGCATGTCTATAAATAATTCTTCGATATTTTTCTTAATGATACTGTATCTAGCTTTACAAATAAATGAATTAACACATTCTTGAAATATTATGCAGTTAAATTAAGAATATTTTTATAATCAGGAAAAATTGTGTAGGTATATACAATTAATTTTAACTTTTAAATAATAACATAAAAAATATAAAAATCTATAGAATATTTCGAAAGCCATTATGAAGAACATATAAACACACATTTATAAATTTAAATTTAAGTATGTTATACAGGGTGTTAATGAATTCCAGGGACAAACTTCTAGGGCTTAAAGTATTCCTGAAAACAAACACTTTTTGTTAATAAATGTATGGTCAAAAGTGTTTCCTTTCAGGGATAGAGCTTCTCAAAGATTCTTTAAGAAGCGCCTAAATGTAGGCAACTGAATTTGCTACCTACTATTTGTTTCCATAACAACGGAAATTAATACAGGATAAATAAAGCCCTCTTTCGCACTTTTCAAATTCAAATGATATTTAAAATAAATTAATTAACAAAATGTTTCAAAACTAAGCAAGCGTTCCTTGTTGAAAATCCGTGCAACTTTGATCAGCGTGCGGCTCTACAAATGGAAATGTGGAAATGCACATATTGCGTACCCAACTGTGAAGGAATGGTGCCGAAAATTTAAGAATAGCATCAGGGGACTATGGATGAGCCGCGACCAGGTGCACGGTGTACTGCATTAACAGAAAAGAATGTGGCATGTGTGGAAGGCCTTATTAGAGAAAATCGAATTTCAATTAGAGAAATTTCAAAAATTATTGGTGCGATTGAAGGATTTGTCCATAGTATTGTTCGTAATCCGGATTACAGCAAAGTTTGTTTGCAATGGATTCCTCGTCTCTTGTCTAATGAACAAAAATGCTTGCAATGGGGCTTATCTCTGCAACACCTCACAGGCTATAGGCAAAATGGTGATGACTTTCTTCTGTCAATAGTTGCTGGTGACGAATCTTGGTGTCATTAGTACGAGCCATCCAGTAAGTTATCGTCGATGCAGTGGAAACATTCAAGTTCACCACCACCGAAGAAGTTTAAAGCACAACCTTCTGCAGGCAAGGTGATGTTAACATTTTTTTTCGACGATGAAGGACCTTTGTTGATAAAGTTTAAGGAACCTGGAGTAAATGTCAATGCACATCTGTACAATGAAATTTTGAACAAGCTTCATCAAGCAAAAAAACGGAAACGTCCAGGAAAACTTACGCGTGAGGTCATTTTGCTGCACGACAATGCTAGGACTCATGCTGCTAATGTGGCAAAGGAAAA
Organism: Limonius californicus; assembly: GCA_014611495.1. Taxonomy (NCBI): domain Eukaryota; kingdom Metazoa; phylum Arthropoda; class Insecta; order Coleoptera; family Elateridae; genus Limonius; species Limonius californicus. Next base: position 6,630 of record JABXWE010042973.1, on the reverse strand, counting down.
TCTTCAACGAAACAAATGGAGAGTTTTAGAACATCACCCTATAGCCCGGATCTATCTCCTTGCGATTTTCATATTTTTGGACCGCTGAAAAAGACGTTAAAAGGTAGGCATTTTGAGTCTGACGCAGAAGTACAGATAGCTGTGGAAGACTTCTTCAATCAGCAGCCAAAAGAATTATATGAGCAGGGTATACGTCGGTTAGTAAAACAATGGGCTAGGTGCCTTGACTGTGACAGTAATTATTTCTAATTAAATAGTTGAATAAATTTTTTATAAAGCAAAGATGGGTTTCAATTGAACACACCTTGTATATGACTAATAAGTTAATTAATTTAATATGTTCGATACAGTTAACTTTTAATTTATAATATTAAAGTATGTTCATTTATCGAAATTTCTGAAAATATAATCTATATAATAGCACCACACCTAGTGGAAAATTTAAGTGGGGCACTCAAAATACGTCACCTTTTTTAAGAACAGAAAGAAATCGTTCTACCACTAAATAATTGTTTTCCAGTGATTTCGTTGAATTTGATGTGAATTCATTTTTAAATATTTTTAATACTTTGGTACCGACATCGTGTGTCATTTAAAATGGCAATTAAGTAGGATCGCTCCCTGGCGTCGGTGGGTAGCCATAGTAGCAGAAATAGGCCGACGTTAAATAAAAACAAACAAACAAACAAAATATATAAGATTTGTGTGTGCGAAGAATAAGAAAATCGGCTAATTGACAAAACAATTTACACAAATGTGATTATGACAGTTTTGTTTTGTTTCCAAACGTAGACGATTTGTGAATTCACATCTCAAATGGATCGGTTTTTCAATGATGAAAATTATTATTATTATTTGGCCCTTTATTCTCCGAGGGGACAGGGGTTTTGTCATTTGTTTCCATGCATCTTTATCTTTGGCCATCACTGCCAATTGTGGAAAGGATCTCCTAGTGTGATATTCAACAGTTCTCCTCTACGCTGTTTTTAGTCTCCCTGGTTTTCTATTTTCTTGTGGCGTCCCAGTTAGCGCTGTTTCATACAATTTTGAACTACTTTTCCTTAGAGTTTACCCCGACCAGCCGACCTTCTTTCTATTTCGATGTTTATATCACCTTGGTTAGTTTTTTCTTTATAGAAACATTGGTTTCACCATCGCGTTGGGTAATGATATTCTCGCACCAAATATTATTAAGCCTAGGAAATATAGCTCTGGCTTTGTTTATTGGTATCGGAACGTATTATCTCTCCTTCTTCCGACACCACACTACCAAAATACGTAAAATTGTTCACTTTTTCAATGTCATGATCTAGTACAAAATTTTTAGATTTTCCACGTTCACGTGTAATATATTTGCTTTTTTTATTAAGTCCCACCTTGCTCAATTCTGGAGGTCATTTATTTTGTTTTGTACATGTTTAGCTCCACGTCACAGCAGATAGACATCGTCTGCAAAAACCAGATTTAATACTTTACCAAAATTCCTCGTAATTTCAGTACATAAGTCTTAGGAAATATACGAAGGCAAAGAAATGGGCAACAATAATAATAATAATATTTAAAAATGAAGTAATGTCAACTCAACTATATTATCGAAAAGATAATTTCTATGTTTTTACCGTTAGGACGATTTTTTTTTGTATGAACATATTTTAAAATAAGTAAGCTATTTGGAGTGGAATGCTTATATAGTCCTACCCGTGTAGTAGAAATAATGTTTTCGACGTAGCCCTCCTGGCCCTCCTGCTTAGCTCTGCACTTGCGCTATCAACTTGGAACCTTTTTAATATATTCTTGGAAGAATTCCTTGGGTTGTATGCGTATCCGCTCTTGAACAGCTTCGATATTTTACTGAAAGCTTTTCCCGGCTAAAAATTCTTTTTGTAGGCCAAACAAATGAAAATTGGAAGGAGCAAGATCAGTGCATATGCAAGAAGGTTCCTCTAGAGATTGTTTCTGGTTTAAATTGTTCTTGCAACGGCAGGAGGGTGAGAATTTTATCCGTTTGTTCCGGATCGCCTTGTTAATTACAACGCGCAAAAATATTGACTAATAGTCTGCGTTAAGGTAATCAACAAAGAACACTTCTTTGGAATCGTAAAACAAAATGTTGCGATCGCTTTACCAGGTGACAACACAGTTTTTGCTTCGTTTGGTTTCGGAGATGTGGTGTGCTTGCACGTTTTGACTCAGGAGTAAAATAATGTACCCAGTTTTCTTAGTTGCCACAATTAAGTCAAAAAATTCACCTCCTCCTCTCTCATATGGCTACAGTGAAGAAGAAGCGATTTGCAAACCATTCAACTTTTGTTTTTCGGCCAATAAGCGCTGAATGCTGCACTTACCTTACGATACTTTTGCTTGCTTTCTGCATGTCTTCAACACTTTCGACATTTTGAGAAATTTGGCAAACTGTTACCCGCCAGTCATGCTGAATAAAGGCATTAGAATTGTCTTCATTTTTAAGGCTTATTTTATATACGAATTCTTCCGTCTCTAAAAGATTTCGACCACTCAAACTTTTAGACATTTAGAAAGGCATAGCCATATTGTGCTCGCAATCTTGTAAGAATTTCAGTTGAATTGATGAAGAAATTACAAGGGACTGCTGATGACGTTTTTTATTGCATATAAGTAATATGACCTTGAATGGTCGAGAATAGGATATTATATCGTTTGGAGTAAAGTGTTGCCAGGCCTGAATTGATTATTCAAGCTATATGCTCCTAATTTATTGTTAAAGTTCCTAATAGATTCGAGCTAAGTGCTGACTAATGGCACTGTCTGTACTTAATTGGACTGTGTGCTTCTAATTTATTATTAGGATTCGGTGCTCAGTAATGATATTATAAATATCTCACTAAATAATGGGCTGTGTACATCTAATTATTGTGAGAGTTGTGTTTACCTAAATTACGATTAGATAATAAGCTGTGCAGCTCTACTTAATTGTGAGATTAGTACTAGAACTGGGTGCACAGTAACAGTGGTGCGAGGATTTAAGAAAATATTGATCTGTGTTCTTGTAATTTTTTGTGAAAACAGTTCCTAAATTATAATTCGCGCTGTGAGCTCGTAATTTATTATCAAATTTGCTAATTTATTATTAGACTTGTGTGCTCAGTAACGATGGTACGAAAACTTAATTATACCAAGGGCTGCGTGTATTTAATTTATTGTGAAAGTTGTGTTTACCCTAAATTATAATTCAACCTGTGGGCTCCTAATTTATTATTAGGATTCTACGCTCTACAACGATGTTGCAAGTGTCTAACTAAATAATGGGCTGTGTTACCCTAGTTCATTGTAAGCGTTAAGTTTTCCCACAATTATTAGCTATTACAGCTTTATACTATTTATTTATTATGTCTAATTTATTACTAGACCTACTCAGTATCGCTGGTGTGGGAACGTAATCAAGTATTGATATGTGTGCTTTTAATTTTTCGTAAAAGTTATGTACCTAATTTATTCTTAGAGCCGTGTGCTTAGCAACGATGGTGTGAGGACCTAATTAAATAATAATTAAATACCAGTCTAAGCTACTGAGGGAATTGTATTCCTAAATCATTACTACAGCTGTGTGCTCAGTAATGGTGGCGTGTGAAGTTAATTAAATAAAGTACTATGTGTTTCTTACATATTGTGAGTTGTTTGTTCCTAATTATCATTAGAACCGTGTGTTCAGTAATGGTACTCGATGCACCTTATTTATTGAGCTGTATGCGTTCAAATCATTATTAGATTTGTGTACTTAGCAATGCTACAGTGTGTACCTAATTAAATATTGAGATATGTGTTCAGTTATTGTGCTGTGTGCTTCATGCTTATTAGGCAATTTTGGGGTTTCAGCAGATATTCCGCCTTATAAAAGCTTGGCTTAATTACAGTGTCGCTGATAGGGCCTGCAGGTCTAGATGGGATACTTCTCTTCTACAACAGATGTATAACTAATTAATTAATTTTGTAAGAATAATTTGTACGTACGACGAAATACATGTTAATCTTTGGTCACCTTAAGGAAGCTCAGGAGCGGCCTACGTGCTATGGGACGAAAATACTGGAGAGTTTCGTAAGAGATACCCCAAGTTATGTTAATGTAGGAGTACGTATCTTGACTGACAAAGTTTAATGTTCGTTTAATTGGTTCTTCTGGCAGTAACCAGACTATAAAGTTCGGCCGCTTAGTGCACTGTGCAAATTTTAAATGGAAAAATAGGGACAAAATTTAATTCTTGATGCGTTACATGTTAGGAAGAAAAACATATGCATACAATAATTTTAACAATAAATATATTATTTAAGTGTAAAGAAATCATTAAATAAATATAATAAAAACCAATGTCGATTCCCACAAAATTTAATAAATGAACTTATACAATTGTAATTAACGTTTTCGGGTTAGCAGTAACCCATCTTCAGACTAAAAACATATAAAACACAAATTTACACTTCCGAAAAGAAACATATTACAAAATTTTTTAAATAAACTTACCCAAAACAATATTAGCACAAAGTACTTAAAAAATTAACATCAAAGGTGGTAACCAAAAAGTTTACGGAGCATGCTATGACAAATTAACTAACATTATAACAGCCAAAATCGCAACGCCGCACAGTGGGGCTAATTCGAAAAAACCTGGCCAAAATCTAAATCTGTAGCTATCAATGTGAAATTTGATGCACAGGTCACTAAAGTGTTGTAATAAACAGATATTGTGTCAAACATTGTAAATAAAAATTTTAAAAATGGCGGATGCAAGATGGCAGCTGATAATGTAAAATTGTTATGATGGAGTGCTAATCATAGTAAATGTATTTAAGAATAAAAAATTTATATTTAAAAATTACGAAACCATTACATAAACTAACTAATTACCATAATTGATAATAAGAACCAAAACAAGATTTGTTCTTAATTAGAATCATATTCTCTCAGAGTCACTGGAATTGTTTTCTTCGGAATCGTTTGCACTTTCTGTAGGTGTTTCAATTTGCGGAGGCATTGGCAATAACAACTCTAAAACTTCACGACTAAATGATTTTCCTTTCCTCTTCGGGGGTTTTCGAAGGCTTGTTATGTATGGATCTGAAGATAACAGCAGCCTGTTGAAAACGTCTTCTAAAGTCTTTTCCCGCGAGCATTTTCTTGCAAAACCTTCTCTATATTTTTTTATTTCTTTATTTAAAGCCTCTTGGGCCTCTTCTGAAAGCTGGCCAATTGGTAAAATTGCCGACGCTATTACATCAGGACCATGAATTAATATTTTATGTACTGTGGTTGGCATACTGTACCACGAATACTTTTCAACAAAGAGTCGAGCTGTTGCCAAATAATAATTTTTAAACGTTTCTATGTTTATTTTATGTCCGCTTGATATAGTTTGTAAAATTACTTTAAATCGATTAATAATTTCTTCATCTATTCCTGTAATGGTAGCAGAAAGTGAAGCATATTCAAAAAATCGACGGGCCGTATTTCCATCATTGCTGCTACCATAACCAGGCTTAGGTCTATCTACTACAATACCCATTTTAAACTTAAAATCATGTTGAATCTTTTTTTTACGCTCGTCGACTATTCTCTTATTGCTCTCTCCTCGAGCTTGCCAAGTCTTAATTGGCAGTTTATATGACATGTGCAGCAAACATTCGAAAAAACGTATCCAAGCGTGTAAAGTGGATAATCCAAAATTGAATTTAGAGGTATCAACCCTTTGTTGTATCATTTTGTCTATATCATTATACGACTTAGAAGTGGCACCACAAAGATAGCATTTCTGCGTGAACGTGGTAGAAGCTGCTGCATTACAAACCTTTCCATCGATCATAGTAAAGGCTAGATTATGCGAGATTAAAATTTCTTTCTCTCCCACTGTAACCGAAGATGGTACAAGTTCTTTAATTTGGTGGTCTACGAATTTTATCTCTTGTGCTGTAACGTCAGTTGTTTCGTGTATGAATTGCAGACGAATTGGGCGACAAAAGCGGGGTGATTTTGCCAGAGGACAATTTTGTTAGGAGATTTAGGATCACCCGATAAAAGTTGGAGTGGAACAAAAGAAGTAAGAAATATATTGGCATCTGAATCTGCTTCATCATCAAATTTCTGCTTGTACTGGCTTTGTCCCGAACTGCCATCACACCCCCATTTGGATAGTAGTATAAGGTTACTGAGTTGTTCTGTGGTCAGTGTTCGTAAAACTTCCTCTTGTACCTCCACAATACGGTGAATAGTGTGGTTTAGTAGAGCCTGTAACCTTACTTCAGCATTCTGGCCGGTTATTGTAATAGCTTCAAGGTCAGGATAGCACCGCTTTTTCGCTTCTTGAATCTTTTTGTAAGCAGGAAACCTTTTCTTATCGTGTTCTCTAATAATATCGTACTGGTGTCGTGTAAGTTTTGCTTCGACCAATAACGACAAACCTTCATCCGCAGAAAGTTGTGTAACTTTGTCTTCTGGTTCTTTATATGCTCTTTTATATTTTTGAGCACGTTTTGGCGATGTAATCGTAACTTCCTTTACTATACTTGCCGCATCTACATTCCCTGCTGCTCGAAGGCTCATCTGAGCCGCGTATACCAGTACAGAAGAACTTGTTTTAGATCTGATTTCTTCTGTTTTTCGGC
>JABXWE010042972.1:0-10178 GCA_014611495.1 Limonius californicus | reverse complement strand
TAAAAAATAGTGAACGGTTTAAGGGTAGTTAATAACACAACTGAAAGGGGGGGGGGGGTAAAATTAATCCAATATTTCAATTCCTGTTTGACGAAAGACGAAGAACAACGGCAGCTTCTGTTACAAGTTGTATCTGAATGTAGACAAATAAATTCCTTCATTTTCAATTTGGATTTTGTTGCCTTTACATTTTAAAACACCTCCAACAAAACTCTTTTTGATGTACAAAATGAAAATACAGAAAGTAAAATCTGGAAAACAGATGTAATTGAATGTTTGAATGTTTTTATGCTTTGCATGAAAAGTCACTTTTGAGGTCATGCACCACGACCCGACCTGAAAAATGCTAAATACCACTAAATCTATAAGTTTTAGCAAAAAAATGATGAAAATAAAACTTCAAGGCAACAAAATTTCCTATAACATGACTTAAGAATGAAGTTTCTAGGACGTATGGTTTCCATTTTATCGAGGAAAAACTTCGATTATTTGCTAAAATTCGCAATTTTTCTAAACTTTAACCTCAGCGAGGCACGGGTTAAACTTATCAAGTTGAACTGAAACTTTGCCAATCATATTTTCTAGCCAATTGGCAACTTTAAGGGGGTCCCCCGGTAAAAATTCGAACATTGATTTTTTGTGACCACCCTAAATTGTGTACCCTCAAATCAGTTAAGAGAATAATGAGTATTCGCGTTATATAAACTCTATGCAACCTCAATTTTAAACGATAAAACATATTTACTTGTTTTTTAATTCCGACCTGTATAGGTAAAAATCGTAAAAAGCGATCACGTTATTATACATGTTACACGTTACCTTATTTTATAGGGCATGCACATTAGCAGGGCTCAACAAATTCGGTCGCCTGTGGCGAGTAGATTTTTTCACATGACGACAGAGTTTTTTACAAGGTGTCTCAAAATTTACGCTCGTACTTGAAATTTGATTCAGGGGGCTAAAACAAATCGAAAATTAAGATTGGAAATTTTTCTGATTATTCTTCGTTATTGAGTTATTGATAAAAAAAATTTAACATTTAAATTATTCTTTTTAAAATCGTATAATATTAGCAAAGAAGATATTATCCACATCTGCTGTCATAAAATGTGTACAAATAGGTTGCCTCCTACTTCAAGGCAAGCATGTGCACGATTTATCATGGAAGTATGAACCCTCTGTAGCATATTTGAATACGAGCTATAACATCTACAGGATTGGGAACAGGTTCGCGGCAAACGTTTTCTTTCAAACGGCTCCAGAAAAAAAATCCAAAGGATTCAGATTCGTGATCTAGGCCATGGCATGGGTCTACCTCTTCCAATTCACCATTCAGGGAAATTTTCATTCAGAAAATTTCTCACATGTTTTCCATAATGTGACGGTGCGCCATCATGTTGGAATCAACAATTTAATTTAAATGCTAACGGAACTTCATGGAGCAATGGCAGTGGTATCATTTAAAAATTGAAGTCGATTAGGTAGAATGTGTGGACCAATTACATTATTTATAATGAATAACCCAGCCCAAATGTTTATTGGCCATCTTTGATCTTTTGCGTGTTAAATGTGGATTTTCGTCCCTCCATTCATACAGGTTTTGAGTATTTATGATATCCGTCTCAGTAAATGTGGATTCATTATTCCACAGAATTCTCTCCATGATATGTGGATCATTGTTTACGCTATGCAACAACCATCTATAAAAATTGATTCGAAGCTGCCTATCCCCGTCATGCAAATCCTTTTGAGGCCTAAATGGATGCACACCATTTCTCCTAAATCTGTGAATTGTATTTTTGGAAATGCTCCGCCTCAACAAATTCAAGAACTTGCTCTTCTAGATTGACTGTTAGTGTAGGTTGACGTCCTACCTGATTTTTTTGAGAATTTAAATTACCTGTTTCCAATAATCTTTGTTCTATACGTGTTTGAAAATTTGCTAAAATAATGTTTTATTCTTGCGTATGAAATGTTGCAGTTGCAAGAATATGGTCTGCTTGGTCAGAAGAAGGCATTCAGCGACATCGTCCAGCTGGTAGACCTCCACGTGGCAGCAATGTTCGTGAAGATCGACTTCTTCGAAGAATGGCTACAAGAGACCGCTTTCAGACAAGGTCTGTTGCTGTAGACTGGATGCGAGCTCTTCACCGCCGCGTGTAAATGGCAACTATTTACAGAAGAATCTCTTCTTTTGGACTGCGATCCTACCGTCCATTCCAACGACTCCCTTTAGGTGCTCATCACAAGGCTGTTAGGCTTGCTTGGTGTCAAGAGCAGCAATGGAACGACATTGTCTTCAGTGACGAATCAAGATTTTATTTGTGGGCAAATGACGGCCGTAGGAAGGTAGGTTGATATCGAGGAGAAAGTGAAATCTAGAGTTTGTTGAAAAACGCCATACAGCTTTAACACCTGCAGTTATGGTTTGGTGTGCGATTTGTTTCGGTAGAAGATCACCTCTTGTGTTCGTCCCAGGCAGTTTAAAAGCTCATCGCTATATTCATAATGTCCTGGTACTGGTGTTAGTACCATTCACGCAGACGTTGCTAAACGGTATTTTCCAACAAGATATGCACGTCCACACACTGCAGAACGTACCTCCAACAAGCACAATTGCAAATGTTGCCCTGGCCTGCACGATCACCGGATTTATCGCCGATCGAACATCTTTGGGACACGATGGGCCGGCGACTAAGATTTTCGCCAAGAGCTCCTAACAACTTGACGAGTTGAGACACCAACTTGAGGTTATATGGACCGAGATACCCCAGGATAACATAGACCACTTGATAGAAACATGCCACGACGAGTAAATGCTTGCATTGCTGTTCATGGCGATGTTTCTTACACATTATTAATTTTGTTTTCGTTGTTGTTATTGTTTCCTTATAGTTGTTAATGTTTTTTTTTACGAAAACCTGATCGTTTCATACGCGCTATAATGAAACATTATTTTAGCAAAGTTTCAAACCTGTAGCTTTATTTTTAATAGGTGGTGCATTTAATATGAAACGAAGTGTAGGTTTTGCATCAAGTTGTCGACGATTTGGAATCTTTTCCGCATATGCATATCAATATGGCAGATGGATTCATTTTTAACATCGTCATAACCACCTAACTGAATATGTCACACAAGGAATGGGAGCGACCCTGCGAGAAACTTATTATTTTCAATAACTCGCAATCGGAATTTTCAATTTATTTTGGTCCTTTGAATCAAATCCTAACAGCACGAGCATCGATTTTGAGACACCCTGTATACAACAGAATATGAGCAAAGTAAAGGATTTCTAAAGCCGCTCACACATTTTAGATTCTTACTAACAGTACATTTCTCGATAGATTTTCTTCAGATATTTAAAAAAATGTCTGTCAGATTTATATGTTTTGAATGAAGCAGGCGAGAAGCGTTTTTATCTGGCGAGTACGTTTCGCCGCGATTTGTCGAGTCCTAAAAATTAGAATCTGACTAAAACTTTTGAAAGTATAATATCTCAAAAATACCATACAACACTTTAAAACTTGAAAATTATATATCTAGAAAACTGATGTAAGCATTGGTTGTTACGTGAAAACATTGTTTTGAATACTATCAGGAGCAGAAGTATCTTTACATAATCAGTAAGTTAAGGGAAAGGGAAGTTACGTGTCTATGTCATTTATTCTGAAAATGAAATCATTAAAACATAAGATTTAGATTTTAAATTTCTGGTCAATATGTTAGTATTTATAGTAATTGATTTTTTTTTTGTTTTTGATTGTAGATCTATTCGTGCAATTTATACAAACAGAATAGAACAGTTAAAAAATTGCGACTGTCAATTATTGAAGCACCATTTAGCTGGAAAACTGAAATATTTTATTCCAAAATAAATTTACGGTTTTAATTTCTTGACAATACGAAGTGAATTAATTCACTATTTCATTAAATAACAGCCCTTATTTATAATGAAATTATTGTATTAAATTCGGTCTCGTCAGATAAGTGATAATTTAAAACATATGCAATTTTGTTACACAGCCGAAAAATAAGAATCTGTGTCCTTTCAAAAATTAAATTTCGATCTCTGTTTAGAATAATATATGAGAACATATGCAGAGAAGTTAATGTTCGTGCTGCAAAGTAGTTCCAAGTACTAGCACTAAATGTATAAGGAGAAATAAGTCATTTTCAACCTGGAGGCTGTCTTTCAAAGTTGCTTAGATTGTTTACGATCAATCATGCCTGACAGTAATATGATAACCTAGCGAATTAATTAAATAAATTAAGATCTTGTAAGAAGCTAAATTTTGCACATCGTAGTTAGGATACTAATAAATTTAATAGAACAGAACCAAAAATTAGTAAGGAATAAGCTAACTGTAAATTTATTCAACCGGTAAATCGTAAACAACGATTTCCAACAAAGCTTCAAGATCTACTAAGAATTTTTGAAATATCGGTTGTAGAAGAATATTTATAGCAAAGGAGATCGATTTACATGAAAATAAAAGCGTAAATGCGATATACTCTAATAGCTATCCATATTCGTTTCCGTCAAACATTCTTCATTGTACGACGGAGTTCGATTTACTGTCTGTTTCCGGTATAGGGTGAAATTTATTAGAAAATTATTTTTATATTATGATTAATGAATAATGTTCTTTGCCCAAATGTATCACACGCACGAAGGGTCACTCTAATTATTAATATCGACGAATTAAAGTACAAGCTCTTGTGTATAATTCTGCGTAAGGAAATTTCAATTTAATATTATTTGTTATTATTTTAATTTCTATATCTACATACGAATACAAATAGGAATTGTATAAAATATTTTTTTCTATAGCTAATGTTAAAATGTTGTTATAGCAACTCTTTTGAGTAGATAAAGTAACACTTTAACAGCAAGGGTAGATAAAATGTTTTAACTTTTTTTATTCAATTAAATTTACAAACTCAAACACATTAATTCGAAGGATTAACAACAAGTGTAATTTTACAATTAACATTATTAGTTTTCTTCCTCTTGTGTTAATTCTTTTCCGTACATTTCGTATTCACTTCGTACACAAAACGCAAAAATACTGAACGCTCCACAAAAACCAGAATGTAAAATTTGTTTGACATTTGTTGACAGAGTAATTCATATCCGTACTAACGGAGCAACACAGTTGCGATTTTTGTGCCAAAAATTACAATTTTCTTTGAAATTTTATTTTTCACCTGAATTTGAAGTCTTGCTATAGAAAAAAATGTTGTATTGCACACGACGATAAAATCACATTATCTTCTCGAGCGTAATTAGCGTCTCGACTGACGTCTCGACGCTAAAAAACACTCTCAAAGATAAAGTACAATTTTATCGTTTTGTACCATATGTACAAAAAAATTTTAGATAAAGGGTGGCTTTGTACTTCAATGCGTCGGTCTTTGATGATTTTATGACAATTAAATGTCAGTTTTAATCAGATTTAATTTAATAATGGTGTTTACAGAAATACATAAGCGATTCATCGTTGAATCTTATTTTCGCAATGGAAATCTTGAAAATGGGGAATGGATTTACAGTACCCGCCCTTGTATGGTTGAATTTCGACAACAGTTTCCTGATTTTGTGTTTCTGGAGGCCGACTTTTTTAATGTCGTACGAAATTGTGTGCGGTTATTTAGAGAAACAGGAAGCGTAACACGGAAGAGCGGAAGTGGAATGCCAACAGTCCGTACAGAGGAGACCATTCAAAATGTTCAAGAGATTATGAATGAAGCACCTACAACATCATTGCGCCGATTCGTACAACAAGTTCCTGTATCTGTAGGTACCTGTAGAACAATTTTGAGAAGAGACATTGGTCTATTTCCTTACAAGATGCAGACAACTCATGAATTGTTACCGGGTGATAATAACAGGCGCGTGTTGTATTGCCAATAGTTCACTCAACAGTTTCAAAGTGCGACATACGTTCTGACATACAAAGCCACCCTTTATCTAAAATTTTTTTGTACATATGGTACAATAAATAACCATTAACGAGTGTGTGGTTGTACTTATGTATGTAAATGAGGAAAATTATGTTACACAGTTGTCGAAATTACTTAATAAAAAATGTTTTCGCAATAGCTTTCATTTCGTTTTTATTTAAATTCTCATAACGGTTTCGTAAATTTCCACACAAAATCCGAATTCCAGCACAGTGACATAATTTACTTTTTGTGCAATTGTACGCGAAGTGACAACTTCGCGTACGCCATGCAGGCCGCAAAATTCAATTTCGCGGCCGTTGTCATAGCGACGGCCGCAAAATTTAATTTCGCGGCCGTTGTCATAGCGACGGCCGTTAAACTGAATGTCACATATACATACATAATTATTTTGACGCATGAGAATGGACAGTTTTTAGAAATTATTTATTATTTATCTCATTTCCATGGTAACATGAAAATTATAATTTTTAAAATTTCATCAATAATTATTGAGGATTCTACACAATTGCACAAAAAATGTTGTGTATACTGCGGCCGCGTCATTCTTTAACGTCCTCGAGGTTGCCTTGCCTCGGCCGCAAGCGGCCTCGGCGGCAATCTTCCTCTCGGTACGTTAAAGAATGATTTCGCGGCCTAAGTATACAAATAACTATTTTAGCAGTTCGAATCTACAGAGTAAAAAGTGGACTGGAAAATTGTGAATCACTTTACATCATGGGTAAAAGTGCAATTATTGGTAGCAGGCGTTTAGTAAGGAATATACCGAAATTATTCCCGATATTATGTAAAATTTCTGTCGTAAAATTTGGTTTGTATAGTTCGTGAAAAAAAGGGAACTGGTCAAGTAGGTATAGGTAAATTTTGATTATGTAAACTTATGTTGTATATGCAACATATTTCAATAGTCAATGTGTGAGATTTACTATCCAACTGATAATATTTCGTATGATTACGTTGGCATCTATGGTTATCTATCGTTGGTATTGGACAGTTTCTTTTTAGATGGTATAATTTAGATTATTATTATGGAGCTTTCACAGGCCTGGTAGGCCCATCGCCTGGTGTGAGACAAGGCTAAGCTAGTTTGTGCTATGCCCAACACGGTCCGACTCTGCGGATTACCGTGTTGGTGCGTAACCGTACTTAACGTGCCTGGTGTAAGGTGTATGCGTGTGGAGTCTCGTTATTCTGAATGTTTTAGATGATATTGTATAGGTACTAAAAATAATTCCAAATCGTTGTGCAAAAGTGTTTCGTAACAGCCTACTACAAGAACTCCAGACAAATGACCTATACATGCAATTTTAATCTCTGGTAAATTTTTAGATACCCTCAACGAATTGCTTCAAAGGCCCCTGCGGATTGTGGAACGCTGGTGTACTGATCAGGGTCTAAGGGTTAACCCATCGAAGGCCGAGTTAGTTGTCTTTGCTAGGAGAAGAAGGTTGGACGGTTTCATTGAGCAGAAATCTTCGGAACCAGCCTACATCCTTCTGTTGCATTTAAGTATCTTGGAACGAGGTTTGGCGCCAAACTCAACTGGAAGGACCAGATAGCTTGACAAATAGAATGGACCAGTACTACCCTTGGGTATGTACAAAACCTTTGGAAAAACGTGGGGAATGAATCCCAGAGTATCCTCGCAATTAAAAGACCAATGATCCCCTACGTTTTTAGTTTGGTAACCTGTCACGTTAAAACTGACTAACGAACAACGTCTCACTCAGCTCCAACGATTGGATTGTTTGGGAGCCACAGAAGCGATACGCACTGCGACCACCCGTTGCTCTGGGAGCTCTTCTAGATCTTACGCCCCTATATATTGCGATCGGGCGGAGGCTCGGAAGACAACTTACAGACTGAATGAAATTTAGCAGACAGTGGAAAGACGACGGAACCGTGCGGGGGGCACTCTATCGCTAGCGACAGCCCCATGCCACTAAAGTATTCCTTCAAGAATTGCTACGAAATAGTCATACCTAACCGACATGACCGCAACCACCCCGAGGATTTCCTTAGACCGGCTGATCTAGTCTGGTAGACAGACAGATCGAAGTCTGAAAAAGATTCAGGGGCAGGTATCTACGGCGATAAATCTCTTTCTGTTACCCTCAGCAAATCCGCCACCGTCTTCCATGCAGAGACCTTCACCATCCTTGCTTGTGCCTAAGAACATCACCGACAAGGCTATTCCAATAAACATGTCTACATATGTTCTGATAGCCAAGCGTAGTAGCCCTTATGTACACTCGATTCGCAGAATTGGGTCAAGATGTAGTGGGTTCCTGGACACTATAACATAGAGGGAAACGGGAAGGCGGACTCCTTGGTCAGAAAAGGCTTACAGAGGTCACTCATTACCCCGGAGCCAGCTCTCAGAAATTGGAGATCGCGAAATAGTCTCGGTTCCAGTTCAATAGCAAATGAATTCCACAACCGGGGATGAAACAGGCGAAGCTACTTATCCAAGAACCCTCGCCAAGTCGCACCAAACAGCTTCATAGCCTTAGCAGGAAGCATGTTAGAATTGTGGTCGGCCTCTTAACCGGTATGGTACACGATGGGGCTAGTTGATGGTCCCATATGCAGTTTCTTTAGGAGACAGGAGGAACGAGTCCTTCATCTCTGAACTAACTATCCGAGGCTTTTCCTCCTTCTATACAAGTATTTAGGAGCTGGTTTGCTAGACCCAACAAGTTGCAGCCTTCGGAGTGATAACAGGTCTGTATGAGGATTATTCATAAACCTGGCGGTTGCACAATGGGTCTTCATGGCCTGTGTGTAGCATTTACCCACGCCGTCAACTGACTGATTGAATGAATGGAAAGTGTTTCGTAGGATAGAAAGCGTTACCAGAAAGCAAGTACTGGACGACACTGAAAAGTCCTGCGCGAAATGACGACGCTGAATTGCGTATAAAATTCATTCTAAACTTAAACTACGCATTTAATAGATAAAATAAAACGATATTTTATATTTATACACTTTACTATGTAGTAGATCGTAAAATCTTTAGTTTAAAGGTGTCGGGTAAAACAAATGTTTAAACTCGCTTAGTAAGGCCGTACAAATTGCAACTATTTTACGTTATCAAAATTATTTTGTTGCAAACGAATGAATAAAATATAAAAGCACGCATTAAAGCAGTGTTTACGACAACAATGATGTTATTATTATGCTCTTACTATCAACACGAAAAGCGCAATTTTGGACTTGAGATTGGGAATTGCGGCAGTTTATTACCAGGTATCTGATGTTCTCTTCCGTAAGAAGTCGTAGTCCAAAGCTGTAACCTCTAAGAAAGACCACAAAAACCAAGAACCTAATCACAAAATCTGGTGCTATCAAATTATGTTTACATTGTAACGATTAACAATTTTCAGTTAACGTGTCTAATGTTTACTGAAAAATTAACGTATTATTACAAAAACAAAATAAAATAAATATTGAACAATATTGGTAAAAAGTCTTTATTTTCTAAGGACATTTTCACATTCACTTTTCGTGTAAAATTGGGAAATCCTTGAAAATTTCTTAAAGCCTGCGCTATATTTATCATTTATGTAATACTGAAAACTATAGAAAATATGAAGTTAATCATTTAGGAAACTACATTAATAGCAATAACATTCTTTTACATTTATGCGACCTGTTGAAGGCATTTTATATAAAAAAATCATTCCACACTGCAGAATAAAGTTAACGATACTTAAAGTTTTGGTTCCGATAAATTCTAAACTGAAGTTCAAATTAAACTTGACTTTATATTCCATGTTTGTTTTGAACTGTCCTTAAACTTTCCATAGAGTTTATGCGCGTTTTGGGAACGCCCTGTATAATTCATTGAGTTTCCAGTTGCTGTATATTTAGAACGTATATAGGATGATTATTATATGAAACGTATAGCGGCTGAAGAGGAGGAAGCTCCTAAACAGCAATTGAAATGTAATTTATATAGGTAGGCTTAATTATGACTTGTACCATATGTACAAAAAAATTTTAGATAAAGGGTGGCTTTGTATGTCAGAACGTATGTCGCACTTTGAAACTGCTTTTAAATTGAGGGGATCGAGGGTTTATTTTCAAGTACATATTACAATAAATGTTCAAAATGTCCACCGTTTTCATCCAAGCATAAATTTACACGCCTCAAAATTGTTCTACAGGTACCTACAGATACAGGAACTTGTTGTACGAGTCGGCGCAATGA
>JABXWE010042971.1:0-16767 GCA_014611495.1 Limonius californicus | reverse complement strand
TTCTTTGCCAGTTATTGTCAATGGTGTTGAGGGCTAATTCAACAGGTATATTTGTGTATAAAGATATGACATCTAAAGAAAACAATTGTTGATTATGTTTGAGTGTTGTGTTATCTATTATTTTTTTAAAAGTCCACGAATCTTTAACACTGAATTTATTTAATGATGTGACACATGTGAGAATTTCAGACAGATATTTAGAAAGATGGTAAGTGGGGCTCATATATGAAGCTACTATGGGTCTTAGGGGTATATTAGCTTTATGCAGTTTAGGCAAACCGTATATTTTAGGGGGTAAACCATTATGTGTGATTAATTTTTTGTAAGTTACTGTGTCTATATATTTTTTATCAAGAAAGTTTTTAATTAAAGCGTTATTTTTCTTTTGAATTTGGATTGTAGGATCTTTGTTTTCCTTTTTATATGTATCAGAATCATTTAATAAATTTAACATTTTGCTTTTATACTCTGTTTTTAACATGATAACTGTTTTTTGGGTTTTGTCAGCAGTGGTGATGATTAATTCCTTATGATTTTTTAAAAAATATTTTGTTTTCTTGATTTTTATGTTAAGTTCTGTGTTGTATTGTTTTTGTGTGAAAGGTAATTTTGACATTTGGTTTATATTTTGGTTATTAGTAAGGATGTTACAAACACTAGCACGAATAGTATTTTGATCGCTTACATTTAAGTTAGTTATTCCCAGTTCAATGTTGGAAATTATATTTTCTATAGGCATTTTATCTTTTGGTAAATGTGTGTTAAAGTTTGGTCCTAATTTAAGGACGTCATTAACGTATTCAGGAATTTGAATTTTAGTCATATTGCATACAAAATCGTTGGGATTATTATTTAGTTCTGTTGTATTTATATTATTAACTTCACTGTTACCATTGTTAATACTATTGGGTTTATTTATCCTATTTTTAAGTAGCTTGATTTTTTTTCCAAGTTATTGTGAATTTTGTTTTTTATAAATATATTCTTTTTAGTTTTTGCAATTAAAAAATTTATAATTTCTAGCTGTGGAAAACAATTATTGATTTGATTTAATAGACCTTGTAATTTTTGTTTATAGAAATTTAAAGAGGTGTAAGCATCCCGTATTAATAATTTTAATGTGTTCATTATGAAATTTTTGTTATTATTATCGAAAGTATTTTTTAATTTTTCATTAATAAAAACAATATGTGTAGTTTTTTGTTGTAAAAATTTTGGAGTCAAAAAATTTTTTTTGCATGTTTGCAAAAAGAAAATACGTTCATTAATCTTTACAATTTTATCATTAATCTTACTAATCTTGTTGAACATATCCTTGTTGTAGTTCCCAGGTACCTGCTGGTTGTTCATTTTGAATAGTTGTAGTATTGTAGACGGCAACTTGATTTAGTATATAGATGACAGCACGTTGTCCATATTGAAAAAGCATTAATTTTGTTGAAGAATCTCCTTGATGTGGTACATAGGTGATAATTTTGGTGAAATATATCCTTGTTGTGGTGTACAGGTCACTGCTAGTTGTACATTTTAATCGTTGTAATAGACTAGAAAAACACCATTGATTTAGTTTAAAGGTGACAGCAAAAGTCCATTTTGAAAACATTAATATTGTTGATAAGCTCCTTGAATGTGGTACATTGGTGACAACAAGTTATTGTTTTTGATGTAGAGCATGTCCTTGATTTAGTTTACAGGTGATTGCAGTTGTCCATTTTGAAACTTCATTTCGGTTATTATCAAAACAAATAATATTGATGTGTTAGCTTAAATTTGATAGAATCACTTCTCTAGTTGATTCATGTAGTAATAGTAAATATGTTTGTTTTTTTGGCGTGGTTTACATATTAAAGGGTCAAATAGGTAGAGAAACAATCTTCGCCAAATATAAAAGTGTATTTAGATCAAACTTCGACAGGAAATAGAAGTTAATGTCACAATTTTAATATTACGTTTCGCCACATGAAATTGGGCTTCTTCAGAAAATACTGTATATGAAATAAAACAAAAAAGACAAAGTTAGATTAAGGAACGCATCATTCTTTTGCAAACACTTACCATTAATATTTAATATATTACTTAGCACATATTATAATACATATTACGCGAGATAACAGGAACAACAAAAAATTATACACTTAGTTAAAATAATAGAACAATAACATTTAAAATTCTTAATTTTGACTAGTATTGTAATTTTTATTAATATGGCTGCAGTACCAGCAAATGGAAGACGGAAATAAACAAATTTCGATATACACATGTTAAATGTGGGGGGCATGCGTAGTTAGAAATAGTGCATCGCGCATTAATAAATTTGAAACAGGGACGTAATAAAAATAAATAATTTTAAATATAATAATACAATTTTATGTATATAAGCAAAATTTTGAAAATATAATATATATTAATAGATAAACCGAAATAAGACATTTATTTGAGTAAGTTATGATAAATGGTACTTAGATTTTCAATATCAGTTCTATAATTAATAGCATTGGGACTTTTTTGAATTTCGATCATTTCAAGGCAAAGCCTTTTTTTCAAAGCTGTTTCTTTATGAAGAATTTTAGGAGAATTAAAATCAAAATTATGAAAAAGTTGGTAACAGTGATCAGTTAAGGCTGTGTTATTAGTATGTGGTGAAGATAAAATATTTTTTACGGAATATTTATGCTGGTATAATCTATTTTTTAATAATTGTTTAGTTTGACCTATGTAGGTGGCATTACAGTTATTACAATTTAATTGATATACAAGTTGTGACTGCAAGTTGATATCAGTTTTATCTTTTAAATTATTAAAGAAAATTTTTCCTATTGTATTATTATTTTTGTAAGTGACATTAAATTTAAATTTTTTAAGTTCCTTTTGTATTTTTTCTGACACCAAAGGAAAATATGGCAAAGAAATATATTTAGGAGTTTCTATGTTATTAATGTTGAAATCAATGCCTAAGCAATTAGGTTGTAAATTAATTGAGCTGTTAAGTTTATTATTATTTTTAATTTGATGAGTTCTTTGGTTTATAAGTTTTTTCAAAATATATAACGGATAATTGTTAGCTAAAAGGATATTAGTGATGTTTTCTAGATTTTTTATGATATTTTTTGGATGATAGTATTACAGCACGGTCGACAAGACTATTAACTACACTTTTTTTATAGTTCATACTTGTTATTGAATGAAAATTCAAGTATCTGTTAGTTTTTATTGTTTTTCTAAACCAATTGGTTTCGATTTTTCCATTAGCTTGTCTTATAAGCGTTAAATCCAAAAAATTAATGGAGTTATTATTGTCTTCATTTTCTATTGTAAAATTTAATCGGGGATGAATGCTATTAAATATTTTAAAAAATTGTTGTTTATTAAAAGGGTCACTGGCCATAATTATATCGTCAACATATCTTTGATACAGAGTAAAATTGGGATTATTGACGAGAATTCTTTTTTCTATGTCTTCGAGTACTAAGTTGGCAATTGTAGCAGAGATGGGGGATCCCATAGCGCATCCAAAAGTTTGAGAAAATATTTCATTGTTATATGAAAAATAAGTGGTGTTTAAAACAAATTTGACGGCATTAATAAAATCAATTTTAGCAATATTAGTATATTTTTCAATTCTTTGCCAGTTATTGTCAATGGTGTTGAGGGCTAATTCAACAGGTATATTTGTGTATAAAGATATGACATCTAAAGAAAACAATTGTTGATTATGTTTGAGTGTTGTGTTATCTATTATTTTTTTAAAAGTCCACGAATCTTTAACACTGAATTTATTTAATGATGTGACACATGTGAGAATTTCAGAAAGATATTTAGAAAGATGGTAAGTGGGGCTCATATATGAAGCTACTATGGGTCTTAGGGGTATATTAGCTTTATGCAGTTTAGGCAAACCGTATATTTTAGGGGGTAAACCATTATGTGTGATTAATTTTTTGTAAGTTACTGTGTCTATATATTTTTTATCAAGAAAGTTTTTAATTAAGGCGTTATTTTTCTTTTGAATTTGGATTGTAGGATCTTTGTTTTCCTTTTTATATGTATCAGAATCATTTAATAAATTTAACATTTTGCTTTTATACTCTGTTTTTAACATGATAACTGTTTTTTGGGTTTTGTCAGCAGTGGTGATGATTAATTCCTTATGATTTTTTAAAAAATATTTTGTTTTCTTGATTTTTATGTTAAGTTCTGTGTTGTATTGTTTTTGTGTGAAAGGTAATTTTGACATTTGGTTTATATTTTGGTTATTAGTAAGAATATTACAAACACTAGCACGAATAGTATTTTGATCGCTTACATTTAAATTAGTTATTCCCAGTTCAATGTTGGAAATTATATTTTCTATAGGCATTTTATCTTTTGGTAAATATGTGTTAAAGTTTGGTCCTAATTTAAGGACGTCATAAACATATTCAGGAATTTGAATTTTAGTCATATTGTATACAAAATCGTTGGGATTATTATTTAGTTCTGTTGTATTTATATTATTTACTTCACTGTTACCATTGTTAATACTATTGGGTTTATTTATCCTATTTTTAAGTAGCATGATTTTTTTTTCCAAGTTATTGTGAATTTTGTTTTTTATAATTATATTCTTTTTAGTTTTTGCAATTAAAAAATTTATAATTTCTTGCTGTGGAAAACAATTATTGATTTGATTTAATAGACCTTGTAATTTTTGTTTATAGAAATTTAAAGAGGTGTAAGCATCCCGTATTAATAATTTTAATGTGTTCATTATGAAATTTTTGTTATTATTATCGAAAGTATTTTTTAATTTTTCATTAATGAAAATAATATGTGTAGTTTTTTGTTGTAAAAATTTTGGAATCAAAAAATTTTTTTTGCATGTTTGCAAAAAGAAAATACGTTCATTAATCTTTACAATTTTATCATTAATCTTACTAATCTTGTTGAAAATATCCTTGTTGTATTTCCCAGGTACCTATTGGTTGTTCATTTTGAATAGTTGTAGTATTGTAGACGGCAACTTGATTTAGTATATAGATGACGGCACGTTGTCTATATTGAAAAAACATTAATTTTGTTGAAGAATCTCCTTGATGTGGTACATAGGTGATAATTTTGTTGAAATATATCCTTGTTGTGGTGTACAGGTCACTGCTAGTTGTACATTTTAATCGTTGTAAATGTAGTTGAAAATGAACCAGAACAAAGTACCCGATCCATTGCAAGAATGCTTGGTGTTAGCCAAAGAACAGTTCATCGCTTATTACAGGAAAATGGCTGGCACCCGTATCATCATCAACGAGTGCCAGAATTATTACCAGAAGACTGTCAGCAAAGAGTCAGATTCTGCAGATGATTACTTCATGAGCAAGAAAGGGATCATTGATTTATTGGACATATCTTGTGGACTGATGAAGCTACGTTCACCAGAAATGGAACATTTAATATCCATAACATGCACTAATGGACATATGAAAACCCCCATGCACTGTACCAAATAAATCATCAAGTTCGGTTTAGCGTTAATGTGGGGTGGTATTATTGGTAATGGGCTTATAGGACCACACATTTTGCCTGATCGCCTAAGCGCGAATAATTTTGTTGAATTCTTAGACACCGATTTTAGGGATCTATTAGATGACGTACCATTAGATTTACGAAAAAATATGTTTTTGCAAATGGACGGGGTACCAGCACACTGGGAAATTCAAACACGAGAATGGTTAAATCATGAATTTCCAGAACGATGGATTGGTCGTGGCAGTCCATTACCTTGGCCATCAAGAAGCCTAGATTTAAACTCTCTTGATCTTTTCTTGTGGGGAACATTAAAAGCATTTCTGTGTGCAGTGGAAATTGATACTCGAGAGCAACTTCAGCAACGAATAAATGAAGCGGTTATAATGATTCGACAAATCAATATGCTTCAAAATGTACAAGGGAGCATAATATCTAGGTGTATGAAATGCATAGACGTTGGGGGTAGCAACTTTAAGCAATTACTGTAATTTACAAAATAAAGAACTTAAAACGTAGTCGGTATTTCCTTACTACGTAAGTACTGTTAATTCAAAAATGCAAGCAGCACATCAACATCAGAATATTACCATGAAGGAGGGGTCTAGTATGCCTGTACCTATACAATCTCCTTAGGTTCCATATTAAATCAAGTGCGTTGCTATGTGAATCGTAGGCGACTTAATACACAGTATTGCTAATTGTACAAAACTTTAATTAAGCATTCTTCAAAAACTAAACGTTTTCGAGCAAAACGCTTGTAGAATATTTTGCTCAGTTTTTGATGCAGAATCGCCTGATGTAAACATTTTCCGCCATTTAAGATTCACCCTGTATTAGTTAACCCCACAATATTACAAATGCACAAGATTGACTATGTACCACCTAAATAAATAACTTAATAATCCTTGAAAATACAAATGAAACTGGAATGTATATTGAAAAATAAAATGGAATACTTAAAAGTTCTAAGTAAGACAAATTAATTTCTGAAAACAATGAATACTTTTTAAGAGTATAAAATATGACAATAACAAACAAAATTATAGTTAATATCAAATTATTATATCAGAATGTGAGTTTCCCTTAACAGAATATTCTAGAAAACAAAGTTATTAATCATAATTTCTCGAATGGTCAACAATGGTGCCGTGTTGACCATCGTGATTTGTGCAACGGCACCCGATGCTTTGCACACGGTTCTAATCTGCGTCTTGTATTGTATATAAACCGCCAAGGACGCACTTTGTCATCAGTTCCATTCATCACTCTATAAAGTGATAGCATCTACATCTAGTGAGTGACTAGTATCAACTACGAGTGATTTAACACTAAACATTCATTTGGGTAAGTGAGAAAACTGTATAAAATTCTTATTTAGAATTAATGGCTTGTAACGAAATAATTATAACTGCCATTTGAAATAATTATTACATACATTTACAAATTGTTTTTGTAGATAATATCATCGTAGTTCGCTACAAAAACATCATGCAACCCTATCAGCCTAAAGCTAATTGTTGTGCCAATGGATGCAAATGTGCTGAAGAATGCAAATGTCCAACTACTTGCTGCAAGTCTTCCGTCGAAGGCAAATCTACCTGCTGTGCTAATGGATGCAAATGTGCTGAAGACTGCAACTGTCCTACTGCTTGCTGCAAGTCTTCCGCCGAAAGATGTAACTGCAAAGCTAGCTGCTGTGCCAATGGATGCAAATGTGCTGCAGGCAGCAACTGTCTAACTGCTTCCTGCAAGTCTTCCGCCGAAGGATGTAACTGCCAAGCTAGTTGCTGTGTCAATGGATGCAAATGTGCTGAAGGCAGCAACTGCCCAACTGCTTGCTGCAAGTCTTCCGGCGAAGGATGTCACTGCAAAGCTAGTTGCTGTGCCAATGGATGCAAATGTGTTGAAGACTGCAACTGCCCAACTGCTTGCTACAAGTCTTCCGGCGAAGGATGTAACTGCAAAGCTAGTTGCTGTGCCAATGGATGTAAATGTGCTGAAGACTGCAACTGCCCAACTGCTTCCTGCAAGTCTTCCGCCGAAGGATGTAACTGCAAAGCTAGTTGCTGTGCCAATGGATGCAAATGTGCTGAAGACTGCAACTGCCCAACTGCTTCCTGCAAGCCTTCCGCCGAAGGATGTAAATGCAAAGCTAGTTGCTGTGTCAATGGATGTAAATGTGCTGAAGGCAGCAACTGCTCAACTGCTTGCTGCAAGTCTTCCGCCGAAGGATGTAACTGCAAAGCTAGTTGCTGTGCCAATGGATGCAAATGTGCTGAAGACTGCAACTGCGCAACTTGCAAGTCTTCCGCCGAAGGATGTAAATGCAAAGCTAGTTGCTGTGTCAATGGATGTAAATGTGCTGAAGGCAGCAACTGTCCAACTGCTTGCTGCAAGTCTTCCGCCGAAGGATGTAACTGCAAAGCTAGTTGCTGTGCCAATGGATGCAAATGTGTTGAAGACTGCAACTGCGCAACTGCTTGCTGCAAGTCTTCCGGCGAAGGATGTAACTGCAAAGCTAGTTGCTGTGCCAATGGATGCAAATGTGCTGAAGACCGCAACTGCCCAACTGCTTGCTGCAAGTCTTCCGCCGAAGGATGTAACTGCAAAGCTAGTTGCTGTGTCAATGGATGTAAATGTGCTGAAGGCAGCAACTGCTCAACTGCTTGTTGCAAGTCTTCCGGCGAAGGATGTAACTGCAAAGCTAGTTGCTGTGCCAAGGAATGCAAATGTGCTGAAGACTGCAACTGCCCAACTGCTTGCTGCAAGTCTTCCGCCGAAGGATGTAACTGTAAAGCTAGTTGCTGTGCCAATGGATGCAAATGTGCTGAAGGCAGCAACTGTCCAACTGCTTGCTGCAAGTCTTCCGCCGATGGATGTAACTGCAAAGCTAGTTGCTGTGCCAATGGATGCAAATGCGGTGAAGACTGCAACTGTCCAATTGCTTGCAATTTTTAAATTATTCTACATAATCAAAAATTATAATAAAAAGTATGGTTCCAAATTGTATTTCGTAGTGTTAATTTTTTCTTTTATAATATGTTAATGTAGTTATAGTGAGTAAAATTTCTTTACTAAATAAATATAGTATAATTTCTAAAGGTTTTGTATATCCATTTAATAGAGTTTTAATAGTCGTCAGTGCTCCAAAAGTAATTATTCCTTTTACATAAAACCATATAGGACTACCTTGTATAGTTCGTACAGAAATTTATAAAATGTCAGATATACAATGATTATGATTAGTAGGGATAATTTACATTTTTATTCAGTTAAACGTAGATCACCACACCATCAAATAAATGTTTACTACTTATTACATTATGAGTAATGCCGAGGCTTAGGATAATTATGCATATATTTGCATATTAGTTTTACCATTTTATACAATAAATGCATATTTTAAATGCAAACTTAGTAGGTATATATTTCTAAAAATTTTGATTTCAAGCTGCATAAAATGTAATTATTTCGAAACATCTAAGTATACCTACAATTTTCAAAGCAGAACAGCATGTAAAATATCTGTTTACATTTTTAGTAGAATATTCCTAAGTTTTAAGGTTAAGTACTTCCAGGGATCCATGCTAATCTTTTGCTAACAAATACACATTTTTGTTGGTCAATTCTTAGAATGGTTTAGAGATTATAAGTAATATATATTTCCTAATGGACATTATTTTTGATAACAGCAATTTATTGCACCATGTAATAAGTAAATGTAATAATAATATGTAAATTTCATCTAAATTCTATTTTAAAATTAATTATTTTCACTAATATCAGTTCTTGTATCTATCTGAGTCTTACTTTACTTAAAAGATTATAACTTAAACTTTTCGGTATCTGACGTGCATATTTGCATGGATATATTCCAAATTTTAAGTGCATATTTATCCTAAGCTTGGTTAGGCATAGCCATGAATTACGGTTGGAATATTCCTTACAAAATGAACAAAAGAAATTTGTACAAAAATTTAAATCATTTATAAATTTTTTTGTGTAATTTAGATCTATATTATAAAAATAATAATAATCAGAATTTCCACGGCATTGATATATACACTATTCACGATTGATTTGCCATCCAGCAGGCTGTGTTTTTTTCTTCTTAAGTTGCCTTTCTTAAATATTATTTGATTGATTTCTAGCAATGTCAAAATGAAATTGCCCTGTTGCCAGCTCTAGAGTCCCCCACTTTTCTGAAATAATCTAGTAAGTGTAAAATTAATAAAACACATAATAATATTATACCTTCTTAATTGTCAGAATGGTGAAAGTTATCAAGAAACTTACTTCTTCTTCTGTATATAGGCCAATGGCCTGTTAATTACCTACAACAGAGTAGGTTCTGTGAGCCCTCTTTGCACGTATGCCGGGCAGGGGGCTAGCCTAACCCGTCGAACAGAGAAGAGAAGTTCTACTACAAGGTTTACGATTGTCAACGATGTTTGTATGACAACCGGGACCGACGGTTTTACGTACCCTCCGAAGCACGACCGGTTGCATATGCCACTATATTGGTCCACCCCTCCAACTACTGACCAGCGCGGTTGTGCTCCACTACGAATACCGTTTGACCGGCATCCGCAGCGCTCCGCTATGCACCCGATAAGAAACTTACGAAACTACAAATTGTAAAAGCTTTCAACCATTATAAAAGAGATAGGCCAGACTTCACACGATATACGATTATAAATCGATTAAGTGATATATTTGGGGTAAGCATGTATTATTTCATAAATATGCAATTGCAAATTACTTATAATTTTAGGTGTCTGAGCGATCTATAAGGGACATTTTATCACAAGGACAGGACGTTTTGAAATCTTCCATTTGTAGTATACGCGCTAAGACGGACGTTTTCTTAAATTACACGTTTAGAAAAGATTTGCAACGACAAATTTGGCAGTATCATCTGAAGAATGAACATTTTACTCTCGACAAACTCTTGGCTGACTCTCGCGAAAACTTGGTATACAAAGGGGGCAGGACTACTTTATTCAAAATTATTAAATCAATGGGTTACAAACACAAAATGGTGAATGGACGCAAAATTTTATGTGAACAAAACCACGTCGTTGCATCCAAAATTAAATTTTTGAGACAATTTCTCCAATATCAAAATTCTAGTGAAAATGTGACATTCGTGTACCTAGACGAAACGTGGATCTACCAAAATGGATCCGCGAGTCGTCAATGGGTACACGAAACCGATCTCAAAAGTAACCCAGCCAAAATTAAAAGTGAGGGGAAGAGGTTCACGATTTTGAATGCGGGATGTAATTTAGGATTTTTGGAAGGGTGCGACATGTTACTAGATTCAAACAACAACGACAGGGACTATCATAAAACTATGAATGGGGAAATTTTTCAAAATTGGTTGATTAATCAGCTAATTCCTGCTTTGGACAAGTTGCCTCCATACCATTGTCAATACAATCCAATTGAAATGGCGTGGGGGTTTTGTAAGACCTATTACAATAAGCACATAAATTCGCAGCCAAAATCGAAAGACAAGGTTGTAAATTTATGGCGTGAGGCTCTTTCAAAATGTACCCCCGACATGTGGCAAAATTTCTGTGCGCATTGTGAAAAACTTATTTCGGAAGACTGGACAAAACATATGGGAAATCTATCGTTTGAAAATATTCCTCCCTTCATTATTTCAATTGGAGAATCTGATTCAGAATCGGAGGGTGCCGATGATTCAGATACTTCTAGTGATAGCATGAAGGTGGAATAGGGTAGGGGATATTCTTTTGGCATCTAAATTGTGAATGAGTGTTTTACAGTTTTTATCTCGCCCGAGAAAAACACTGATCTCAGTGGAATACGAACTTGGGTCTCTTAGCACCAGAGGCAAAGAGTCAACCACTGGTCTACCATAATATCAATTCGAAACATGAGTGGCATGGACGTTAATTCTTCTTAATTTGCTGCAAGACCTAAATATAGGACAACAAAGAATGGCGTGGAATATGCTCTGTATACATACGATTGAGTTCAGAATTCTCGTATAAAAAGAACAGCAATATGTATTTGGTATGTGTTACGACAACATTTAAATTATAGCTATTATTTTATTTATAATGAAATCATTATTATATCTAAGTATTATAAACCAATATTGAACAGCAATAGGCGGACGTTAAATGAACAAACAAGCTCCACTGGCAACATTGCCTGCTTTCAAAAAACATAACCTCCATCAAGAAAAACTAACATAACCCAACTTAATTAATTGACAAATTTCAATGATACCACGCTTTCCCCCAGATTTCCATAGCCTGTTGGATGGCAAATCAATCGTGAATAGATTATACGTATACATACTTCCGATAATAAACAATTTGATTTGTACAGCACTCTATGTTAAATAAAAATTTTCTTTATAATACTGATTTTTTTAAAATATCCACCGATTTTTTGGGGTGCATTTTTCGGTTTTTCTGTCACTAGGTTAGCAATTCTGATTTCTCAAGTTTTTTTACTTCGTTGGGTTTATGCTGGTGTACGCAAGTGCGCACTTGGTGTAAGCGTTGGTGTAAGTGAAGTCGTTATGCTAACCTTAAATACGAAACGCAGTGTTCTAATTTTAGTTTTTCTGCAAATAAATGTAAAATAATTATTGTGATGAACTGGAGCAGAAATTCAAGGTCCACTACTACAACACTATGGAGGGAAACAGGATTGCCATCTTACTGTTTTATAAATATTTTTAGCGTGTAACAAATTTTTATATACTTATAGATATTTGTAACTAACGTAAAATATGGAAAGTAAGAATTTACCCACTACTACACTCTTTACAACCTTGTGATTAACAACATTTTTTAAATGATATATTTTCTAGCATGCAAAAAAACTATCTGAAGAAGCATGCAGTAGCGAAACATTTAAGGATAAAAATGATGGTGCACAAAAACTACGTAATGGGATTATTGTGTAGTCACAGCAAGTCTTCAAAAAGAACAAGTTATGGAATTTTATCTTATCGATATCAAACCCGAATAATATGTATGTGGAACTTGGACTAAACCCAATCATGCATCTGGTAATCAGGTAATCAAGTACCAATTATTTATACAATACAACATTTTATTCTTTACATGTACAGCAACACTTGATACAACAACGCTAACTTATAGTAGCCCACGGAAGCAGTATTAAGCAATAAAGTAAGTGTTTTCTATTATGATTTTAAAATTCAGATAGAACAATAGAGCATCCTGAAAGTTTTCGTTATAGACATTATTCAATTAAATTATTAATAGAAACTTTTCTATACATTCCTGGAAGGTTCTATCTATGTATCTATTTGTGGCTTATGGGTCTTCGTGGACCATCGCTTCCTTTCGGTTTCCAAGCCTGTTCTTTGCCGAGGGCGGTGGCTAGCCGCCTGTTTCGTCCCTTGATATGATGACCAAGGGGCGCCCATCCATTATACTTCTTGTGCTTTCTTTCTTATCTTTGCCCATTCTTTCCTGTCTTTAGTTTTTTGCTTCCAGTTTTCATACCCCATTTCTCTTAAATCCTCTTCCACTAGGTCCATCCATCTTTTCCTCGGGCGCCCTTTCCCTCTATTACCGTCCAACTTCCCGTGTAAAGCTCTTTTTGTATATCTTTTGTTTTCCATACGGCTTATATGTCCCAGCAAACTTATCCTTCTACTTTTTATTTCTATAATTATACTCGGCCTTTCAAATAATGTCATTAGCTCTGTATTTGTCCTTATTCTCCATATATTATTTTCACACACCAGACCATATATCCTTCTTCTTAACACTTTCCGTTCCCATATTCCCAACATGTCTTCATCTTTTTTCGTTAAGTTCCATGTCTTGGAGGCATACATAACTACCGGTCTTATTACGGTTGTATAAATCTTTATTTTGGAGCTTCTTGAGAGCTTCTTTGATCTAAACACTTCACTTAATGCATAAAAACATTTATTGCCAGCCAGAATTCTGGCGTTTACATCTAATACTGTTTCATTTTTTGCCGTGATTATTGAGCCTAAATATTTAAAGCTATCAACTTGATTAATTATAACTTCTCGGTTTCTTCCGGCTGTTGCGTTGTTTCGTGATGTTACCATGTACTTTGTTTTCTCGGAGTTTATTCTTAGTCCTATACCTTCTGCCGCTTCTTTAAAGACTACATATATTTCCTCCAAATCCTCCCTCCTCCTACTTATTACGTCCACATCATCTGCATAAGCTAATAGTTGGCTACTTGTATTAAAGATGTTTCCTGTTGGGTTGATTGGTTATTTTCTTACTACTTTTTCTAGGGCTAAGTTAAATAAAGTTGTTGATATTGAGTCCCCTTATTTCAGCCCTTGGCTGATATCAAATTCTTCTGATAACTGGTTTTGTATCCTAGCTTTGGCTTTAGTCTCTGTCAAACACATCCTTACGAGGCTTCGCAATTTACTCGGTAATTTTAATTCTTCTAATACTTCCTACAGCTTACTTCCGATTATGGAGTCGTAAGCCTGTTTAAAATCTATAAATAGGTGGTGTAGGTTTGTATCGTATTCATAGAATTTTTCTAATGTTTGTCTCAACGTAAATATCTGGTCTATTGTAGACTTACCACTCCTAAAACCGCATTGATATTCCCCCACTTCTTTATCATCCATATATATGTTTGTTAAGTTTTCTCCCCATATACATATACATACATACATATACTCTTCTTCCCAAACTTTACTTATTATATTATATATCTCACGTTTTATGAAGTCTCCACCGTATTTAATTAGCTCAATCGTTATTGTATCTTCGCCCGGCGCTTTGTTGTTTTTCATGCCATTAACCGCTTCTTCAAATCCTTCGTAAGTTAGTGATTCCATTGTTGGTTCACCCTGATTTTGCATTATTTCTTCCTCCTAGTTATTAGCCATACCCTGTACATTCAGTAGGTTTTCAAAATAATCCTTCCACCTCTTTATTATCATTTCCCCTTTCCCAATTATTTCTCCGTCCTCTCCCCTACATAGTGTCGTTCTCGGTTGGAACCCTTTCTTTTGGTGGGACACCTCTTTGTAAAAATGCCTTACTTTTTTTTGATGTCCGTTGCACTCCATCTCTTCTAGTTTCTTTTGCTCCCAGACCCTTTTCTTTTTACGAATTTCTACTTTCACTTCTCTTACTTTACTGTTATATTTCTCCTTCCATTCTTGGGTATTTTCCTTTAACAGGCTTAGTCTTAACTTATTTCTTTCCTCTATTATTTCGTAGCATTTTTCATCGAACCAGTCTTTTTTTCTTCTGTTTTTCTTTTCGCCTAGTACTTCTTTTGCCGCTTCTGTTAAGATTATCTTCGCCTGTCCCCACTTTCCCTCCACACTCTCTTCTGATTCTTTTTTCTTCCCCTCTAGCTTTTTTTGTAATGCTTCCACATACCTCCTGGAAGATTCAAAATATTCAAATGTGTGTGATACAGCTACCATACATTTCGAATAGGCCAGGATAGTCCCAGTTTTGCACTCTAGGCCCAGTATCTTGGCCGATTTATAAATATGTCCGGTTTGTGGCTTGTCCACTGCTACAAAGTGTCTCTCAAGCTCAAAGAGATCATTTTAATTCACAGAGTAAATTATTATTGATGATAGTCGATGATTGTAGAAAGATTATAGGGAAAGTGTCAAATTATTAAATTTTTTTACATGCAGGAATGTTTACCTAAAATCAAATAACTGCTTTGTTTTGTCAGTACATTATATACATTATTTTAAATATAGGGCTACTGATTTATCATGTTATTATTAATTGAAGAAGGAAAAATGGTGATGTTTCAGGCAGCTAGTATTTATTAGCCAAACAAAGCAAGATCTTCAATTTCCAGTTTTTATGTATGCCCCTCTATTTTTAGGATAAATCGATTCTGCATCACTTTCACTTTAAAGCACGATAGTACTGCAACCATTTGACCTAACATTAATAACAACGGTTATATTTGCATTTGAAAAGTCATTGCCAATGATTACACATTTAATTTAAAATGCAAATATCTTGCCTGTTATTAAGTGTACATCTACAGTTGTACCGTTGTTTAGAAAAGGCCATATACTCAAATTAGCCAAAAAAATTCAGGATGTTCCGATAGAGAGAATTAACATAGTATCCTTTCCTCATAAAACTGTATTACGTTTACTTAATTTTGTTTTTCTATAGTTAATAATAAACTTACCCAGAATTTAAAAGCAAGAACAGCTTGTCTGTTTTAATAGGTACACTATAGGAATCTTACAATGGTCACAAAATCGCATTTTGTTTTCCCCAAAATATAGAAGGCTTAGTGGAAAGGAATTCAAGCACTGCAAGTGGAAAATCTTTCAAATTAATAACTCACTTAATTGCATTTCAAAATCAGTTGCAGTTTACTTTTGTACAAATGAAGGTATAGATGAAAAAGTGATATATATTTTTTAGTGGTATTTATAAAAGATAATTTTAAAATTGTCATTTGTATGTTTTGAGAGATCTAGGTCAAATTTTAATTATTTTAAATGGAGTGCATACCTGATTTTACCACAATAAATTGTTTTATTTCTCTCTTACCAATGTTGTAAAGGTCGATATATTTATTTCTATAAACTACAGATACTTGTAAGATAAACACTTCACAACTAAAAATCAACAAATCAACTAGCAGCTGAGAAAATTATAAATACAGTGGAAGTCCGTTATAACGAACTTCAAGGGACCAACATTTTTTATACGTTATAGCCGAAGTTCGTTATAAACAATTAAAAAAATAAACCCAATTAAATACCCATTTATTAAAAATAGGTAGCTTAATAGTTCTTCCATAAGCCTCATTATTGGGCTACAAAGAAATGCTTTTCTAATTGTGTAAATACTAAACCAGGCACGTAGCCGGCCTCGGTGGTCTAGTGGTTAGCGCATTTGCCTTTAGATCCGAGGGACGCGGGATCGAACCTGGCCAAGGTCGGCAAGATTTTTCTAGCGGAGAAAAATTTGAAAATGCGCCTTCGGTCGGATAAGAAGTAAAGCCGTAGGTCCCGTGCCACTGCGATGTGTGACACGTTAAAAATCACTACTGGAGTTGGAATTACCCCAGATAGGCAAAATTCTTAGTTAGGATGTACAATGGACCAAATGTGGCCTAAGTGCTTAGAGATGCTTGGAAAACCGCGTCCTAGATCTCGCTCATTCAAAGCAAGCAAGCAAGCGAGCAAACCAGGCACGTAAATTCCTTTCTCATAGTCATAAATCTGCAATGCCTTACAGAAAG